>JAGFMF010011501.1:5285055-5414182 GCA_019455555.1 Galemys pyrenaicus
CCTGGATTGTTCACTTTGTTTAGTCTGGTTAGTTCTTTGTGGATCTGTGTGATAAGTCCCTTGTCAGTAATGTTGTGTGTAAAGATTTTCTCCCAGTTGTTGGGTTGTCTCTTGTGATTTTGATGCACATTGTTGTGTGTGTTTATAATTTTTTATTTGACATTTATATTTACTTGTATAACTGATTTTATATGTATATCTCAATTAATGTATTTATAATAATATATAGAGTTATATATAATCTTTAGTATTTAAATTTTTTTCTTAAATATACATGTGTGCATATTTATGTATCTTATAAGAAAGAACAGTTAAATGAATACTTTCTTAAGATAATTAATCTTATTTAATAGAATCACTTCTGTTTAACACTGTGCTGGAGACAACATAATAAGACAAGAAGACAAGTGTAAAGATTAGAGAATAAATGAAATATTTTTTTTTTCCTTTAGTTCCTAAAAGATTTTGGTGTGAATGAATGGTAAAATATACTAAACATTTTTCTATGTCCACTGAAGCTATTAAACATTTTTTTACTCTTATATATTAATATGTGAATTGTAGTTATTAACATTTCAAATTTAAGCAAATTTTCATTTTTTGGGTAATCCCAAATTGGGAATGAAGTGTGCTTTGTTTTGTTTTACTCATTGCTGGATTCCATTTGTTAATATTCTCTTTAGAATTTTTGTATATGGGCCTCCCTGGTGGCGCAGTGAGTTAAGCAACGCACTATGAAGCAAACCACAGCCACTGCAGCACGAGTTCGATCCCTGCCGCCAGGCAGGGAGGGGACCCACATGGTGCAGCAGACCTCTCCTGCCTCTCCTGCTGCATCACTCAGTAGTGTGTTTCAGTCAGTCTGCCTGTTCTATTCCCGGCTCTGTCTGGTGAATCCTCTCACCTCCCTAGACTCTGGCCTGTACCCCAGCTCTTGTATGCATAAATAAATACAATCTTTTAAAAAAAATTTGTATCTGGGGTCTTAAGGGAAATTGTTCTATATTTGTGATCAGTGATTAGTTTGGTTGAAATTGTTTGATTGGGGTAGAGTTCTGCTTGGTTATGTGAGACATAAAATTGGAAGTAAAAAGACTATTCATGCTTCACATATAGATGTGGCATATTGAGTTCTTGGTGACCAGATGACCTAGAGATTTTCCAGTGCTAAAATGTGTTGGTTGTATAATTCATTACTTTTGCCATTGTCATTTACCTCAATGCTAAAAAAGGAAAAAGGAGAAGGGTAGAAGATGAAAGGAAAGGCTGGCGTTGCCCTAGTAAGTGGAAGTGAATTTCAAAATATGAACCTGTCATGAGGATGATTTTTTTAAACATTTACTTAGCATTTCATAGCTCCATACTTTCTGAAATTAATTCGTCAACATTTCTATTAGTCTCAGTAACTTGCTGTAGAATGTACAAAGAAACTATTTAAAGTTGAGTTTTGAACTTGGAACAGATGCTTTTTCAATCTCACTAATAATAATGGCAAGTGCACCAAATCTTTTCTCTCCACTGGAGATGAGAACATTTTCCCTGCAATGTTTAAACTTAATTCCAGAGTCACAGTCCCACTGATAATCATACTCCTTTCCACTATACATTAAAGTTGTCTCCTTAATTGTTATAATATTCACAAGGAGACCACTGGAGCTGGAGTGCTCTCAGTTGAAGAATAGTACTGCAGGTGATAAAGATAAAGTGGCACTAAGAACTACCCAATTTACTTCAGTGAATTCAATCTTTCTTAGGAGGCAAGCAGAGCATGATACATTTGCCTGAACTTTAAGAGTGATAATCGGAATGTTTGGCATACATTCAGGGCCACTGAAACTTTAAAGTTTTTTCTCAATGAATAGTGCACAGAAAAATAGTCTATTATAGGATACAGGATAGTGTACTTTTCAAGTTCTTTCACTCTGGGTGTTTCCAGAATTGTTATCAATAAGAAATATATGCACAACCAATGTCAAGTATTCTTTTTCTTGGTCATTTTGCCTTTGTAGAAAAACTGCTCTTCCATGGGGATAAATTGGGAAGGCAGCTCTGCTGAAACTTCTACTGGAACATTGTGCAAATCACTGACTGGTGCAGAACTCATGCTTCACACTGGAGAAGTTCTGGACAGTCCCAAAGAAACAATGAGCTCTTTTATCCTAACGGGACAGATGTTGTGCAGCTCGATTTGCCATGTTTGGCTTCTTAAATTAATGCTCTCCGTGTGGAGAGGGCCTTGTATTTTATGCCAAATGAACCCACTTAGGTGTCACATATAAAGCCCGTTGTTCATATTTGTCTAGTGCCTTTAGTGTATGGAGGACTAGATAAGGTTTCTGCTTGTAGCTCATGTTAGAGAAGGACCTTTTTCATCTTTAGTCTGGCTTTGATTAGATATCCCTAAAAATCTCATGTTTATTATACTATGCAACATATATGCCTGAATATATAGCACAAGGGAAAAAATAGGCGAACCCCATTTTTCCAGTAAGACTATGAAAACTTAAAAACATGTAAGTAACCAAATATCTATTTAAGTTTAATTTATTCACCTAATTGAATATAAATTTCTAATCACATGAATAAAATGTGCTTGAGAAATGTTGATCTTTTCCACTCACATTTCATGAAATTATTTTATTCCAATTTATCACATTTATTAGTTATATCAATGCTTTGCCATGGTAGGAATTTTTTTTTTTTTTTTGTCTTTTGCACTGGTTTAACTCATGGTTTCATCTACATTGTTAGATACTGAACATCTTAAATCAACACATTTTGTCATCACAATTTTTATCTGAAGTCATTCTTTGCACAACATGAGATGTGCTACAGGCTTTTTTTTTCCTGGTTTTGTTTTATGGTCACAGATATTAAATATGATTTCTGTTTTACTGCCTTTTTATTGATATTTCAGTGCTTATTTCCAATGGTATCCAATACTTATTTGTGGGATCATCCCAGGAATACTGACTCTGTAAATGGAACAACCTCTGAGCCAGAGGGTGGTGCTGAAACTCAATTGATGGTAAAAGGTGGCAATTTCTAGGCTCCATCCCTGACTTGTGGAAGGCTGCTGGGAAGTAGGGGCAGAACACAGCTGTCACTTTACCTTCAGAAGACTGAGCATAGGTGGATCAAGTTTCTTTTTGGTTTCAGCTGGTACCCTGCTCTCAGTTCAGTTAAAGCAATCTGCTGATAGGACAACCTCTTGCCACATGCCATCCAATAAATTTTCTTCTCCTCTCTCTTAGCTTTTTGACTTTCTTAACTCCTTATGTAATTAAATCTTTTATTTTTTTTCCTGTGTGTCTACTTTTTAGGCTTGTATTTTTATGCACATGAGTGTAGACTCATAAACCAACTTGTTCCTCCTGGGTTTGCCCTGTCAGAACTCTGTTAATTTCTTTCTTTACTGTTTTACATTCATTTGTGCTTGAATAGACTACACTGGCATATCATGGTTTCTGAATACAACTGAATTCATTTCCTATCCATGCAAGGTCCAGCTACTGGGGGTTCCAGTAGCTCTCCAGAGCAAAGGTCTCCATGTGGTGACTCAGTGATCCAGGGACTGCCTTCTGGAGTACCATCTGGAGTGCCTGGCCTTGCTGAATGACACATTAGGGGTCATGGTTCTGGATTGTCTTCATACAGGTGCTTAAATATGGTGGCTCAGAAGTGACACAAACTGTTCCTTCTAGTCATCAATTGATCAGAACTCATCAGAACTCATCAACTCACCAGAACTCAGCAGTGTGGCTAGCACCAAATTTCGCTCCCACATGCTGGAAAGGGACAAGCACCGTGAGACTATACACCTATACCCAAGGCTTGCACTGCTCGAAGGTTATTTTAGACTGATGTGGGCCTTGTTAAAGTAAATGATCTTGGCCCTAAGATGTGAGGAGCATTTTAGTATCGGAGACTAAATTGGAGAAGACGTCCCCACCTAATATGGTACAGAATGAAGGAAGCGAGAAGCAGAAATACATTAAAATGTAATTGGACTTCTGTTGGATTCAGTTCCATAAGCAACATCTACAAAGTCTGTCTGAACAATAACAAACCATATTCATCTCTTTCTCCTGTAGAAGGAGCTAGTGGTGATTTACTCATGGGAGTAGTTTAAAACTCAGCTTCCCCTGGACTCCCTTAAGCTTGCCAATAGTCATACTGACTTGTGTGACTTGCTTAGTCATGACATTTATAAGGTGAAGCAAACCATCAACAAGTACTGACTTCTCTCAATCTATCCCATTCCTCCCCTCTTGCACAATATAAACTACGTTGAAAGAACAAAGTCTAAGCCCTTAAACAAATCATAGTCTGACTGACATTTCAGACAGACCACATCATTTAATGATCCCCAATTGAAATGTCCAGCTGTGTCCATAATACTCTTACTCCAGCATGAAAATATTTCTGATGCTCACCCCCTTTTAGTTTCCTGCCCCACTAAAATTTTTACCGGGAAGAAAGCACTTTGTTTTTCTTCTCCAAATGAGTGCTTCCTTTTCCATCCCTGAGTCTTCTCTGCTTTTGCAATGTGGTGTTTTTCCTCATACTAATCTAATTACTTTTCTCCTCTCACCTCTACCTCTACCCCGTGTTCATGTGTCCACCCTCTCTCCCTCCGCAGCGCTGTTATCTGCTCTGCTGTCTCCACCTTTGCTGCTCCACAGTTTATTCTTAACTCGCAATAATCATCTCGTGGCTCCCAGTTTATGCAAAGTAAAAGTCTAATTCCTTTCAGGGTGTAGGTTATTTTTCTATTATAAGAAATGACCACAACCTTGGTGGCTTAAAATAGCACTAATGTATGGTCTTACTCTAGAATTTTGCTGTGTTAAAATAAAGGGGCTGGCAAGACTTAGTTTCTTTCTGGAGGGTGTAGAGGAATACTGTTTTCTTATGTTTTCCAGCTTGTAGAGGCCCCTGCCTTCCTGGCTGCTGGTTCCCTTTCACCTTTAAAGTCAGCAGTGTCTCATTTGATCTATCTTATGCTGCCTTACTTCGGCTTTGATTCTTCTTTTTCCTTCTTTCACATTTAAAAGGTTCTTATAATTCATTGGACCCTTCTGGGCAATTCAGGACGATCTTCCTCCTTAAAGTCAGCTGATTAACATTAGTTTCATCTGCAAACTTAATTTCCCCTTGCCAGCAACCTAACATACTTAATAGGTTTCAGGGATTAACACGTAGACATGTGTATGTTTGTGAACACACTCCACTCCTGTGGGCATTTTCTTTGTCCTGCCAACCACTGAGGATCACAAGGCCTTTGTGATTTAGCCCTGGAATTTCTCCGACCTGATGCTTTAATGCTTTCCCATGTGTTCCTCTGTGCTGCTCTCCCCGTCTGCTCGATACCAATGACTGACCTGCTCCCACCTTCAGGCTTTGCTTGTTAGTGTCACCCTCCCAAAGAGCCACATAGCTAACTAGCTCACCTCCTTCAAGTCTGCTCAAAAATCACCTAATGAGGACGGTCCTGTCCACTTGGTTTAGAACGTGTGCCCTGGCACATGCCGCACTCTGGTTTTCCATAGGACTATTTATATCATCACATTGGAAATCGTTTATTTTTATGTTTATTGTCTGCACTGTAAAGTTTCAGAGAACTTGAATCTGGCTTTTTCACTTCTGTTATGTCGTAAGCACATGGTAGTGTAGTGGCAAGCAGGCAGGCAGAGCAGCTTCACTGGAGATGCAGGCGGATGAGTACAGGAATCCTGGAGCGCTTGATGTGATTTTACAGACCTTTTAATGTTGACTCCAGGGAGCCAGGTACATAGGCACACCAGGAAGGGTGGCTGGCATGCAAGGGGGCCAGGCAGGGAGGTTCAGGAAGGTCAGGGAGGCAGGCAGTCTCCCATCCCCAACCCCCAATCTCCATGCACTCTCTCAGTCTCTCCAGAGCGTTCTCGTCTTCAGTAGTCACGAGCCTCAGTCGTCTTGTCTCAGAATGACGCTGCCCTCCCCCCTCCTCTGGGAACAGGTGTGGGCATTTACACATGCACACACCCATGTTCTTTGGGCACAGGTGTCTACAGTCATAGGCACTCGTGCGCCTCTCCCACAAAACCTAAGTGTGCAAGAGGTGTACAGGAGGGCAGAAAAAAGCCTGGTCTTTCATTTACCCTGCAGTGAGCAAGCAAACATTTGTGGAATGGATGGATTCTTTTTGAGATTTTTTTTTTTAATTTTTCTGCTTAATTGAGATACTTAATATACAAAAAACTACACACATGATGTATTCATTTTGTTGAATTTGGAAGATTCACATACCCATGATAACCATCACCACCATCAAGACAACAAATATGCATCACTTCCAAAGGATGACTTGGGTCTGTGTGTGCATGTGTATATGTTAAAAGAACGCTGAACAGAAGCGCGTCCCTTTTAAGTTTTTAAGAGCATGATACAGTCTTGTTAGCTTTAGGGACTCTGCTGTTCAGCAGTTCTCTGGAACCCATTCACCTTTTAACTAGACACCCGTTGAACGTGACCCTCACCTCTCCCCCTCTATCCTCTGGCCCCACCACCATAGTGTCTACTTCTGTGAGTTTGACTATTAACACTTTTTAAAATAAATATAATTACTTGTATGTATAAGATCTCCCCAGTAGCCTCCAAGAAGGGGCCTTGATACGGTTCCCGTTGGGGTCTTTCATGGGAACTGGCTTGCTGTGGACATTTGGTGTATGTCAAAGAGAATTACCAAAACAGGGTCCTGGAGGGGAGGCAGGAAGCCCTTTTTATTTTATCCATCTAGACTGGGTCTTAGAAACAGAGTTAAGGAGAGTTTCAGGCAATTTCATAGTCAGTGTAATTCAGGAGATGGCTAGGTTAGCGAGGTAGTAGGGGAGTGCCTGAATTCTTATTAAAACTTGGGGTATCACTATATTGCTTCTTGAAATTACCCCCTCTAGGTCTTCAGCCCTGAGGGCTCTTTTGTTCTTGTCTCATGGAGGGAGCTATGGAAGAGAATATTTAATCATTTAGTGCATTGTCAGTGTGGGTGATGAGAAATATCCTGTATATTCTAGCCTGTGCTTTAGCTTCTGACAGAGTTCTCTCTGTCAATGACTCGAAGGGTGAGGATTTGGAAGGGCAGGTGTTACTTTTTTTCTAAAAAAAAGTAAGGTTTTGTTATAAAAATAAATGAAATCTATATTTTATCATTTCAATTCAGGCCCTAAGCATGCACAGTAGTTACCTTTCATGAAATGTTCTTGCAATAATGCTATTTCACCGGGCTTCGTAATGAAGCTTTGATTTGCATCGCTATCCTGAGAACTTTCCGACAATGCTAAGGTAACATTATGAAGGCTGAGGAAATGAAATGATGGTAATGCATGTCCATTGTGAAAAATGTTAAGTTGCCAAGGCAATGTCATATCGATAATATTTTCATAAATTAAATTAAGATACATATGGCAAATAAATATTGCATTTCTCTTTATTATCACTTCAAATATGTGAGGATAACTATTAGGATTGAAACCAGAAATTAGACTTAGAGCATTTTGGCTGAAATGAGAAATGTGCTATTCATCGGTCCAACCTGATATAGTCTCAATATTCCTGTCACGTTTATTTCAGACTTCCAATCTCTCCCCCTTGGTGTGCTCGAACAGCCTCTCCACTGTACTCCTCTGCTTCCTGAAGCAGAATTTCTGCTGAGAATTAGTGGGAGTGTCACTATAATTCTATTAAGCTCACTTACACAGGCAGAGCGCGCCTTCTGCTTTAGTTTTATTCCTTTAATAGTTATTTTTTTTTAATAGTTAAAAAAGGGATTTCCCCTTTTCTTCCTTCTTTCTTCTCCTTTCCTTGTTCCAGGGGGTGTTTATTTTCAGACTGTTAATGATATTATTGGTTAAAATTGCCAGTTTAGGAAAATACTATATTTTGAATTTTTACTTTGTCAGAAATGAGACTGAGCACCTCAGTTTTCTGACTTCCCTTGTGAAGTGAGAATGAATGGTAACTATCTTACAGGCTGTCATGAGGAGTAAGTGTGACTAGCATGTGAGGAGCTTAGTACCGTGCCTGGAGCCAAGAGTGGAAAGGATTGTTAACTTGGACCTAAGGATGGGGATTCAGATTCTATGATTTTAAATCCCTTGTTTAAAAACTTCTAAGTAATGTTGAGGTAGTATCTTCATGACAGGATAATTAAAAATATTGGTAACCAAAGGCAGAAAATTCCCATAATTCTGCCACCTGCAACTAAGTGTAAACACAATATTTTCATATTTAGTACAAAATGGATTGTAATAAATGTGCATTCTTGGCAATAGGTTCTGCCACCCTCAGTAAGTGTATTCTAAGACTCCTTCATTATCAATTTATTGCTTCTACAAATTTTTGGGGACTGACAGAGAGCATTTTAGTTTATAGACATAAAAAATGTAAATTTTTAAATGCTAGGTACCCATTTTTATTGATTACAATGCATACCCCAGTGCCTCCATTTCATTCCAAGTAGAAATACTCATACAATAGAAAAGTAAGGTGTCATATCAGTCTGTTTAATTTGCTTTATATAAATAGATTCGCTCAGCAAGTATTTGTACTCAATCTATGTCAGGTGCTAAATCTGTGTCTATATCTATTGTGTCCTTAATCTTTTTCACATCATGTTTTTAAAGTTTTATTTTTCCTCTTTTGTACTCCTGTTTTGTCATATGGTTGTAACGTAACTTGGTTGATAAAATAATATTCATATCTGAGACTTCTCTTGTATACTTAATTGTAGACCTACTTAGAAACTGTGTCATCTTGAGAAAATCATTTAACTTCTCTGGTACAAATAATTGTGATCTCTAAAATAAGGACTAACTTTTACATGCATCATATAAATGATGTATGTGTTATATTATTGCAGCAAGATTCTTAATTCTTATGATATGCCAACTCTGGTAGTTTAAAGAGTTTATTAACTATTTATTTGAGAAAGAATTTTTTCACCCTGATCTATACATAAAGGATTGTCAGTTTTTATATCTACCTTTTATCGCTCAGTTTATTTATTTATGTGTTTGTTTGTTGTTGTTGTTGACATGTTTATACTTCCACATACCCGGGAAGTTTTGCAAGAATGATTTTTTTATTAACAATTTTTTAATTTATATATATTTGACATCAATTGTAATCCCCATGTATTCCCCATCACCATATCAGTGCACCATCACCTCAGTCCCCCGTGCTATTGCTCAGTTTATTTAGTTTAAAGATGTATAAAGCTCTTTTTCATTTATTGTTCAACACTGGAAAATATAATCATCAAGAAAGAAAGTGAAAGGCAAAAGGGAGGCAATGGACTTGTCAAAAATACATGTCTAAAAATATTAAAGTATTGTCAAAGATTGGTGGAGGTGATAGCAGAGAAAGGCACTTTTCTTTAAATAAAAGGCCAAATCTGTTATGAAAGTAGGGAGGGGGGATTTACCACTTTATCGAATATTTTTATGAGGGAAGCCTAGAACCTTCTCATTAAAAGGTTAGTGTTCAGGGCCTCCCTGGTCACGCAGAGGGTTGAGCGCCACACTGTGAAGCATCCACAGCACTGCAGCCAGAGTTCCATCCCAGGCCAGGAAGGGGACCCACTTGGCACAGCAGACTTCTCCTGCCTCGGCGCTGCTCCCCTCAGCAGAGTGTTTCAGTCGATCTACCTGTTCTGCTCCCCACTGTCTGGTGAATCCTCTCACCTCCCATGACTCTGGCCTGTGCCCCAGCTCTGTATGCATAAATAGATAAATCTTTAAAAAAAAGAAAGGCTAGGGTTCATGTGAATGTTCTATTCCTTTATTACTTTCAATTAAAAAAAAGACTTTGGTGACTATAAAACTGGCATGCATTTCTTTAATAACTTATACATCACTTAACAGTTTATTGTATCAATATGCAAAAAATATATTTTACTTAACAGTATGATATGCCAATAAGTGTGAAGTCACAACTCTTCCCTTAAAAAAAGAACATCTAGGCTCAGCAGCAACTTGAGAAGGACAGCACCGTCTATACTGTTTGTATTCACTTTTTTGTTGAAACTCTTCTTGCATGTTCAAAAGAATAAAAGAAAAAAGCCTGCTTTGTTTGCTGGTACATTCATGTTCAAGATCAGTATATCATTATGAGCTTTTCTCTGAGGCAGGTCTACTGGGAGGTAGACCTTTTATTACCTAGTATCCTAATTGGGTTAATAAAATTATCCTAATAAGTTTATTATATTTAGTACTTTTGACCTGATGCTCACCGCCATGCTTATGAATATTGTAATTTCTGCTTTACTTTTGTTTGTTGTTTTAAGCCGTTCTTTTTTATCTTGTTTTTAAAATTCCATCAATAAAAATGCACAAACCACAAGTCCAGCATGATTTCAAGTGGTTAAGGATAGAGTAGTCTCCAGGTCAATTCCTACTCTGTGAACAGCTACTTACAATTCTTTCCCTTGTTTATTCTGCAACTGACCTGTTTATAAATAGGAGTTATGTGCCCTTTTTAATATGTATTTTCCATTCAAGACATTATTTTTGTTTTCCTGACTATGGACGATGAGAACTTAAACTCTCTTATATCAACTACCTTTAGCTGCCTTCCCTCCATTTTCCTAAAATAGTTAAACACTGGATTCACTATGTACCTTGGTCTTTTATTAATATTTTCTCTGTGCATATATGTGTATGCATATTACCTATATACAATTCACACGTGTGTATACTACAGCACATGTAGTGTATTGTGATCACATTTCCTTCATTAAAATAATTAATACATAGCAATGAAAAATTTCCAGCAGAAATGTAAACGCCTTATCCACGATATGATTAAGTATATTAGTTTGCCAGTTTCTGGTTTTGTCTTTTTTCTTGAAGTCATTCCTATTCACACCTTCTTCTTTTTATTTGTACTGATTGTACTCAAGTTATCTGGATACTACTGAGAATTCCTTTTTCTTCTGAATTAAATCCCTTCTCTACTGGGATGTTCATAAAGAGTATCATTAGCTTTCTGAAAAGGATTATGTGAGAGCAAATTTTTTGATATCATATTTCTAAAAGAAAAATGTCTTAAATTCTATCACAATACACGGTTTAGCTGCACATTTTACTTTAGGTTGTATTTTTTTTACCCCAAAAATATTAATTCATGTTTTTTAATGTTCCAGCATCCAGTGTTGCTTTTGAGAAGTATCGTGTCATTCTCATGCTAGATTCTCAGCAGGGATTTTTTTTCTTTATAGAAACTTTTAGGATCCCCCTATCTCTAGTATTATGAAATTTCTGTTTTATGCATTATCAACTCTATATATTCCAGCACAGTGGACCTTCAATAGAAATTTTTTATCTAGTTTTATTTGATCACTAATGATGCTTTTTCATTTTCTCTGTGATTTTCCTCCTGAATTCTGTATTAATTGGAGCCTGACATTTTAATATTTTCTTCCCTATTTTCAGTTCCTGTGTCTCTGTACCATGCTGCAATTGGTCTGAGGACACCAATTTAGTAAAAGAGGATGGGTTGGGCTTACTAATTAGGGTTTAGATTTTTCACTTAAGTTGTTGTGTTTTCAGTGCAGTGCTTCAGACCTGTCCTTTGCAGTTATTTCTGGCATCTTACCAGTTAGATCCTCTTACTCAAGTCTCTCCAGAGAATGGTGTTGGAGTCAAGGGAGAAAGAGTGGGAAGCAATATCTGGAGTACGCAGAGTGATGGAAAGAAATGATTAAAAGATGTAACTGGGCACTATACAGGTTCTCTCTCAACTTTTGCCTTTAGCACCATCCTGACCTTCATTCTTGAGTTTTCTTGGGTTTCTGCAGCCTCTGTTAACTCCCCCACCCCTGAGGTATCTTAGGTTCCACTTTTCTTCCTTTTGGCAAAATGGTTCCGTCTGTTTCTGCTTCACATCCTACAGTAGTTTATTGATGTCACTTACTTGTTTTCATTTAATCTCCAATGTCCTTTGTCTTCTTGAGCTTTTGTATTATTTCACTGTCTTGGTGATAAGTTTTGAGGGATGGTTGAATTTCTGTATTTGACCTACTATTTACATAGTCTGTATCTTCATTCTTTCTGCTTGCATAATTTCAGTATCTACCTTGATAGTCTTTCCTATATTGTTGACTTTCACAGAAAGACTCAGATTTTAACAGACTAATCAGCTTATCCTTCATGAAGCTTTTGAGATGAGAGTAGAATGGATTTTACTTTCCATGACTTCCTTGATTTCTGGCTATTTTAGAATGTAGGTTTACAAGGACAGGAGAATAGATGGAAATGGTCAGTGTTACAATCTCTAGAGAATCGGTTTAAAATTCCAAGAAGTTGTGATTTACTTTGGACTGTTCTTCAAAATGCCAATCACAGCAAATGCTTGATAGATTAACATATGTCACAGTTAAAGATAGTGGTTAAAATGCACATATAGCTTAAGTATATCTGTGTTTATCTTCAGTTTTCAGTGTTTAAAGCTGCTTGTTCCTTACAGCGTTAGGATCATGGAAAGAAAGCTATAAACAAGTTGGAATTATTTATTGCAGTACCTCAAGGTGAAACCACTAAAGTCCTTCCATGGGTAATTTATTACACTGCTAGATATTAGACACATGTGAAACTGTCCTCAACTTCCAAATGAAAGTACTTCCAAAATGTAGCATTTCTAAAATTAGTGACTTATACTTGCCTAACTTGAGCAGAAGAATAAGATTTATGTAAGGTTTTGCATTTTTTGCTGATGGACCTAAAATCCAGGTAGTATTTTCTATAACTATGACTTTTACTCACATACTGTCCCTGCCCGAACAGGCTGGGACCCTGCTTTTCCCTTCTGGATTCCAATAGATGTTTAGAACCAAATGTGTTTTCCTGGGTCTGATGACAGCTTCAAATCTGAGACTTCTCAAGTAAGGCACAAGCCATTATCCTGGGGCTCTTCGTATTGCCTGCATTTCAGATATTTGCCCATTCTTATTTACTTTCAGTGGTCGCCTTTTGTTCATCTGTCTTTGCCTAGTATGCATAATTTATAACTGTTTTAATTATTTAAAATAGTTATTTTTAGATGCCTAAAATTTTTGCTTTCTTCTTGGATTGTCTTGTGTATAAATGTCATTATCCACAATGAGATTGTCTAATTTTCAAGAGTAAGAAACATTCTCTTGCTCCTTTTTGAGTCCTGTGGTGGAGTGCAGGGTTTCTCAACCTTGTGACTGCTGACATTTCCTGCTGGATAATTCTTCGTTGTAGAGAAGCTGTCCTGTGCATTGTGTACTGGAGTTGTTGAGCAATATTCATGGCCTCTACCCCCTAGGGACCAGTGGCATCCCATATCTTCTATTAGTTTATTAACAACCAAAATATTTCCAGTGTTGTCAGATATCCCCTAGAGGCAGGGGGGGTGGAAGACAATCCCAATGATGTAGTGGAACTCAGCCTAAAACGCCTGAGATTAGTTGCCTGTTACTGGAAATAGGGAGAGGCGATTAACAGAAAATTCAGAAATCTAATCTTGTTGCAAGACTCAGGAGTACATAAGAACTGAGGGAACAAAAATTAAAAATGCTCCCAACTGCTTTTTGAAATATGTGTGATGACAGTGTTGAATTGGCATCCACGGGTCCATGGTCAGCATCTGAGGTTGAAAACTATTTTAAGTGAGCAAATGCCAAGGTTCTACAGGGGTCCAAGGAGAAGAGTTCTTGGGATGTGGGAAGGGATGTCACATTTATAGTTCTACCGCCAATGGCAGGAAGCAGTGGAACAACTTAGTTTGGGAATGAAGGTGTTACCCTACTGTGAAATCTGTAGACAGACGGGTATTTCATCTATATTTTTTATCTTTCCACCTGTGTGTGTCTATGTGGCTATAAATTCACCTTGTCAACAGCACAGGTGCAGTCTTAGCTATCGAGACTACCCTCCTATCCAAGTTCACTCCTAGAATTTGGAGAAGTCTTGGGAAAGGCTTTATATATTCCTATGGCATGCTGCTACTTTAAATTAAATGAAAATAGGAATTGAACCATACACTAAATAAAAATAAGATAGTTTCATTTGCATGCTGTCACTAATATCAACCCAACCCCTTGTGTCCTTTTCAAATACGTCAGTGAATACTAGAAATTTCCTGACAGCTGGACTAGGACCACAGCTGTTTTAACCTCTCTGCAGGTGCAAGTAGATTTATGTCATCCTGCATTTGCGATTCTAATGTCTGACTGTCACATGTACAGTTATTGAAGTCCACAGGGTAGAACTACCTTCTTATCTATAGTTCTCAGGTACAGAGCATGAAGTGATAGTTGCAACAAAGGCAGTGATATCTAATGCGCAATAGGCATGCTCCAGTTTGTGGGGTGCTCCTTTTACAAGGAGACTAATGTTATTCAATATTTACTTCTAAGTCTTGGAAAATAATTTTCCTGTAAGACTGTAAGGATGTTTGACATGCTCTAGATATATATACCCACGATTACCTTGGAATCTTAAAAAGTGAGTTAATAAATGGTAAGTGGGAATATCCTCTGTGTGAAGCACTGTGCAAGCCATGGAAAATATGGTAGAGAACAGGGCAAACACAGCTCTGCTTTCATGCAGGTTGTAGTCTAGTGGGAGAAGCAGACTCTTAGCTGGCAAACAACTGAAACTTTGGAAGTGCTACCAAGGCAAGAGTTTTCAGGGAACCCAATTCGAAGAGCGAGTCAGAGAAGACCTCTGTAAAAAGTAACATTTAAGCTGAGCTTTAGGCAGAAGGAATGCTTTTGTCTTAGAACATCTCTGTGCTAGGGTTGTACCCTACTCTATATGTGTGGCAGAGGTCAGGTTCTCTATGTCCCATGGACAGTCAGATATGTGTGTGTATAGGTATGTAGTATGTATATTTATATATATATATATATATATATAGTTTTTTAGCACCTCACAGTTTGCTGACAAAGTCTTCCTCCTTGGCAAGATGCAAACTGAGTCCCTGGAAGATAAAGTTTTTTTTTTTTTTTTTTTCATTTCTATGTGACCGACACTTGAATTTCACAAATAGGTGTTGAATATTTGAGGTGTTGAAATATTGAGGAAAGGAGTGACAGAATCATTGAAATAAATGAATTCATGAATGAGTGGGAGAATGCAGTAAAGGATGTTAGGATCTGTTTTGTTCACTGTGCTCTTGTTTCCTCACTCCAGCTATCGGTACGTCTCTACCTGCTGATCTTCAAAGGTGTTCTCATCTTGAACAGTTGACCCTATTTGATTTTCGGTGCTCAGAATCGAGCAGGATACCTGGAACATACTGTTTAGAAAGTTAGAGGTGAATGAATGAAAGAATAATTTTCCTTATGGTAAGTCTTAGTATCATGCTGGCTTCCTGACCACTGACACCTGGACTCTTCCGTGCATGCACAAGATATGCCTAGAATTTGTTTTGAATCCCCAACTTCTAACAATTATGCTTAAATTAATTTGAAATAAGGAGTGGAATAAAATGCTTTTCTTTTAATATACATCTTAAGGACCTTCCTAGTGGTGCAAGGAGTTAAGTCTCAGCACTATGAAGCTCTCTGTAGCCACTGCAGCACGAGTTCAATCCCCAGCCAGGGACCTGACTCACATGGTGCAGCAGACCTCTCCTGTCTGGCCCGCTGCTCCCCTCAGCAGTGTATTTCAATCAATCCACCTGTTCTCCCGCTCTGTCGCTGGTGAATCCTCTTACCCACTCTACACTTCAGGCCCACATCCTAGCTCTTGTATAAATAAAAAATAGTTAGATAGATAGATAGATAGATAGATAGATAGATAGATAGATAGATAGATAGATAGATAGATAAAAATATTTTTTAAAATACATCTCAAAATTGACTCTTGGGCAAGCTATACTCATTTCTTTCTAGTGCAATTATAATAATCTCTTATCTTTCCAAAATCTATTCTTCACAAAGCAATTTAAATTGTCTTTTGAAAGGGGATGTGTAAATCCAAATTATAAATGTTTGTAAAAAGATTTATAGATCTAAACATTTACGATCATGGCACCGACTGGGAATTATAATGGTGAATTCTGGCTCAAAGAGTTAAATCCAACCACCACTCATCTGACTCTGTAGGCTCATCTAGTGCCTTTTCCTCTCTTTTTCATGCTGCAGCTACATGCAGCCTCTTCTCCTCTTGTTCACATACTCAACTCTCATTCCTCAGATGAGGAACTTAGCCAGAGCAGGCACTCAACAACTGTGACTTCCAAATGCTATTTTTCCTGTGGAATCATTTTTACCAAGAAAAATTTATGCAGAATTCCAAAATACAAATGAAATGAAATGGTGCTTCTTTAATTCCCCATGGAAACAAGGAGTCTAGTTACCACTTCTGGGTGCCAGTGCATCTGCTAGAAATATAGAGTTCTGGGGATCATGACCAGCAAGACATTGATCTGGTTCCCTGCTGCCTGCCTGTCTTCCATGTTTATCGCCTCTGGCTTCTCTGAACTCAGACCAGATCCTTTCTTCTAGAAGTATGGAATGTGCTTCCTGTCTAACTGAAGCCCTGACTGCCCTTCTGTGCCTTACCTTCTTACATAGTCCAGCACTCTACTTTTGAAAAGTTGAAATGCTCTAAGTGAGAAAATGAATGTTAAATGTTAAAATTGTTAAATAAAAGACACATGAGTAACTTCCAAAAGTTCCCATAAGCATCACAAGAAGCCAGAGAAGGAATAATGTCCTGGGGCTTTAAGCATTATTACTGACATTCAGGATGGGTCTCAGAAAATAATAAGAAATAGAGTGATAAAGTAGACAGTATCCTATATATGATAGTCTAACCAAAATTTAAGAGGGGTGATAAAGTTATAGTGATTGAAAGGATGTCTATATCAACTTGATTACATTTGAGATAGACTTAAAAGATTTGAAATCACATTGTAAAAAGCACTGGACACCAGACTATGAAGACAGAGCCAAAGTCATCAACAAGTGGGGGTTATAAAAGCATACAAGGCAGTTGAAGGAATAGCAATATCATAGCTAAATTTATCAAATAAACACTATGTTTCAGGTAATATTCTACACATTTTGTGTGAATTTCTTATCTTCACAGTTCCTATTTATATCATTTCCATTTACAAATGAGGAAATAAGTTTACAGATATTAAGCTACTTGTTGAAAATCTTACAGACTTCATAAGCATGGCAGATAAGATTTGATTCTATGTCTGCTATTTTTCACGCTAAAAGAAATCAAAGTGAGAAAACCAACTGGGTACTTTTTCTTTCTTTAAATAATCAAAGACAGAAAAGAAGTGAGGAGGATCTAAATCGATTTATTGCTTTGGGCGAATCCCCTGCTCTAAAATAATTGAACATAGGGTGATGTTAGGGAAAGCAAAAAAGGTATGTATTCAAGAGACGTGAAACTCACTGTGGCATGGAGTAATTGTGAAAGTCCTTAGATCACTATAAAGTTCTATACAAATGGACCTTTCTGCTTTGAGGGTCCATGTGCAATTTTATTAATCCCCAAAAGGTGAGCAGGTTCCAAGGGCCAGAACTCAATGAGGTGGGTGTGTGAACCTAACTACAATCTGTCTCAAGAACTGGTTTCAGTAGCCTACTTAGGAAGTCTACTCAGGAGACCAAATCACAGGGCAAAGAGTTACTCAGTGCAAAGAGAATTAAAGCAAAGGGCATTGATTATTCATAAGGGATATTTCCATTAAGCCTAGGCAGCCTGATGAATTACCTTTCTCCACTGGAAGATTTTCTATCTAGGGATTCATGATTACACGTTCAAAAAGCATAGAATCTGGTTCTCCACAGAGTTGTGCAAATATTCTGTGCATTCTCCCTTTCCATACCCATCACCCCCACACCCCTTTTTTCTATTAATAGGGAGTCTGTGTCTGGAAACCATCATGGTGCAAAGGAGAATGGGCTTGGGAGTCAAACAGACCTAGATTCTGCCACATATAACCCTTGGGATTTGCACTAAATTATGTATCTTCTCTGTGTCTTCCTCTGTTAAACAGGGTACTCATTTCTACCTTCTCAGGATTCATCAGTGGAAGGCAAAGTGTGTAAAGGAATACCTGGCCAGTAGATCTATAGTGTAAGGTTAAAAATGCTTAAGGAAACTGGGCCAGTTCCATAGTACAAGATAGTATGTTATACCACATCAACACATGCAAATATGTTGGTTATTGTTACCATAATATCACATCTTGTCAAGAATAAATATTATTGAAAAAACTAATTTTTTAAGAATATATTTTAGTCATACTTCCCAATTCTTTCTTCTGAAGATACATCTTGATTTATTACCATCCCTGTCTTGGTCAAGGACATTCGGCAGATGGTTAAATTCATGTATTATAAGTCATTGGGTTGGGGTGAAGGGGTTAAGGTGCAGTACTATGAAGCTATCTGTAGCTACTTTAGTATGAGTTCAATCCTCGGCCAGGGAGGTGACCCACATGACATGGCAGACCTCTCCTGTCTCACCCACTGCTCCCCTCAGCAGTGTATTTCAGTAGATCCACCTGTTCTGCTCCCCACTATGTTTCTGGTGAGTCCTCTCACCCCCCTGCATCTCTGGCCTGCACCCCAGCTCTTGTATACATAAAAAATTAAATCTTAAACAAACCATTGGGGTTATTTTTAACTGTTCTCAGAGAAAACATTCACGTATCTCTATTTCACATCACCTTCCCATTGCCTCCCATGTCACCCTGATTTTCTGTTCTGTGAGCATCTGTTCTTGCCTGGGTCACTGTCTTGAGTGATAGCTCATAATTTTGCTTGGCTCGACTTACTGGTCTACCCAGGGACTTTCATGTTTACTTAACTACTCTTAACTTCTCTATCATCACCCATGTCAATGACTTGCTTAAGACTTAATTTCTGCTTCACCTGAATTGTCTAAATGAAGTAGCCCAAGATTCCACTAAAATGTCCTCTGTAGGTAGTTTCTAAATCCTGACCTTTGTTCCTGGGCGAAGGCAGAAAGATGTGATCATTGACAGAAGTAGTGAGGTGAAAAGGTAGCTGACAGAAGGGAAAAGATAAGTGTAATTTATAACACAGTTTAAGCAGAGCTGATATTTAGCTGGTTAGAGATAAGGAGCTAAAACTCTTGTTTGAAAAGCTATTTTTTTTAGTAATATTGGAAGATTAAGTTCATTCCTCTGGTAATAATTCCTTAAACAGTTAGTGAGCACATGCTGTGGCCAGGCCCAGACTAAGCTCTGAGACTACAAAGGTGAGTGATTTGGAATCCTTCAAGGCATTCACTCTCTGGAATGACAAACGGGTAAGCTGTGTCTGTTTACATTTATCTACTTGTTATCCATAGTATAATAGCTTCAATTTAATATTCAGAATACAAAAGGTGATCATTATATCTGGAGAGAAGGAGAGGAGTTGGGGGACCAACATTCTGAAATTTAGCCTTGTTACTAAGACACCTATTCTGAGCCTTAGTTTTCTTCTTTTTATTTAAGTGTATTGGACAAAATTTAAACATTTAAGCTGATGTTTTGTAGAACCAAATGGTTCTATAAAGATTCTAGATATGTTTGATTTGAAATATCCTTGAAAGGTGAGTAAATGTATTATGTATCTAGACTCTGCTTCATCAGGAGAGTCTTATTGCTCTAATCCAAGCTTTAATTAAATATTACAAAGTTCACCCAAATGTTAGCAATTTGACATAGATGTATAAGAAGGAAAGGAGTGAACAAGTCAGCCAAATACTCTTTTGTCTGTGTCACTCATTGTGCTCCATGCAATATTTTGCTTGGATAGTAAGTTTGGTGTTAAAAAGTTTTTGTGATAGAACAAACCCACAAAACCACTTCATCCCTAAGAAGCTAAGTCTCTGTGACTCATAGAAGAAAAGTGATTTTTTACCTGGAGTCATCAGAATGGATTTTTAAAAACTTAGCAGCTTATGGAAATGCAATTCATAATATAGTTCATCACAGTATAGTTCAGTGGCTTTAGTATTTCATAGATTTTTGTAACTGTTACTACCAATTTAGAACATTTCACCACTTCAAAAAAACCCAAAACCAAATCTTTTCCCCTCAATAATACCTCCTAATTCCTCCAATCTCCTACCCAGCTTCAGTCATAGGCAGCTGCTGGTCCATTTCTGTCTCAGAACATCTACCTTTCTGAATGCTTCCTGTTAGTAGAATCAGACAATAAGTGTTCCTCTGAGACGGACTGACTTCTGCTTAATATAATGGTTGCCAAAGTTTGTCTGTCGATATTTTGTAGCAAGTATCAGTACTTCATTACTTTCTCACTTGGTTTCATTTTTCTTTAAGATTTTATTTATTCATGCTCACAAGAGCTGGGGTAGAGACCAGAGGAATGGGGGGTGAGAGGATTCACCAGAGACAGAAGGGGAAGCAGAAAAGAAGATCAACTGAAGTACACTGCTGAGGGGAGCAGCAGGCAAGACAGGAGAGGTCTGCTGTGCCATGTGGGTACCCACCCTGGTTGGGGATTTAACTAGCATAGCAGTGGCTACAGAAGCTCCACAGTGCGGCACTCAACCCCTTGCACCATCAGGGAGGCCTTAATTTGGTAAACTTTTTTAATTGAGATAACTTTGATTTATAACTACACTTAGATTTTAGGTTTATAAAATTATATTCTACACTGTTATATGCTTCATTATGATATCTACCCAAAGTCTAGCTTCTATCCTTTTTACTGCCAAATAATATTTTATAGATAGACCACATTTTGTTTATCCATTCATCAATTGGTGGACGTTGAGATGTTTCCATTTGTGTGTGTGTATCTGTGTGTGTGTGTATGTAGAACTGGGTTCAGGCCAGAGGTGCAGGAGGCAAGAGGTTCACCAGAGACAGAGTGGGGAGCAGAATGAGCAGATCTACTGAAATACACTGCTGAGGGGAACAGCAGGTGAGACAGGAGAGGTCTGTTATGCTATGTATGTGTAAGCTCCCTGGCCTGGGATCCATCTCAGGCCATAGAGGTGATAGCTCTGAGACAAACCCTAGGCCACCAGGGGGACCCTGAATTGTTTTCATTTATTGGTAGTTATAAATAGTTCTGCTATGAAACATCTGTGTGCAAATGTTTATGTTGACACATACTCTCATTTCTTTTGGCTATGTACCTAGGAATAGAATTACTGGATTATGTGATTAACTCTGAAGTTAACAATGCAAGGAGCCACCAGATTGTTTTCCATAGCTACCATACCTCTTGCATTCCCAAATGAATGTGTTCCAGTTTCTCCACACCCTCAGCAGTACTTGTTGCCTCTTTGATGATACTCATCCTGGTGAATAGGACCTGGTACTCTTTGTGGTTTCTAGTTACATTTCCCTGAAGATAGATGGGATCATTCTTGAAAGAAAAAATGTTGTAGTGACATTGACAAGAACTTGGAGAAAGTATAGAAGACAGAAAGAATATCAGGGATGAAGTTCTAGATGTCAGAGCTCCTTGAGAAGTGGCCAAGAAAATAGGGCACAGTAGGTAGCACACTGTTCCAGAGACCCTAGTTTTCTAGATTACAGCTGTGGCGCAAACTGCATGAGTAATAAAGTTGGAATTCTCCATAAAAGGTAGGCGTGTATTTGTATGAACTCATTCTCACACACCCAGTGTCCCCAGAACGTTGCGGCTGCTTCTTAATCAGAATGCATTGGGTGTCCTCATGCCACTTACCCATCCACATCTCAAGTGTCAATACTGTGGTCTTTCCTGCCAGTCTGTCATTGTTTCTGTGGTTCCCTTTACTTAGCAAGTCTTTCCCTATTTTCTCCATCCATCCCAATGCCATCCTTAACACAGTGTGACACCAGCCCACCTGCTTAGTGAAAAGTCTTCTGGCCTCTTGGACAACATTGGTGTGTTTCTTTACAGCCCTTGTGCAATACTGAGATTTGCATTATTCGGTTCTTAGTGTTAAAATTGCTTTACATTCTTCACATTCTTTTATGTGTGATATCAAGGATCCCAATGTGTTCCTTAAGGGAAAGAAATGGTTTTATATTACTTAATATTGCCAATAAAACCAGAAATATAATAGGTGTTTAGTGCACATTTGTTGGATTAAATCAAAGTGTTATTATTTTATTTCTGTCCAAAGTCTTAGAATTTCATAAATGAAGACAGATTCTCACTGGCCTTGCAAAATCTACCCTTCTTATAACTTTATTAATACAAAGGAAGAGGAAGAGTTTGTTTTCTATTTTCAAATAAAAATAAGTTTAGTTATGGGTAAGATTACATTTGCAATTGTAACACTTTGTTAGATAATTTATAATTTATGAAGGAGCCGGGGAATGCCAGCTATGCTGTTATATTCAGGGAGCTAGTTTAATGTATGAAATTGGTTTTGAAACTTCCGTCTGTGTGTTGTCAAAATCAGATGGGTAATATGGACTTGTGATATTTCCCTCCAAGTTTTAAAACCCTAGGACCCCGGCAGTGTGCTGCTTTAATTTAGGAATTCAGTTGTTGAGTTGTCCTCGAGGTTAGTCTTTTGGAACATTGGATCCCACTTCTGTCCTTGAGCTCTCAATCTGAAATTAGAGATGGGCAAAGTCAAGCAAACAAGGCAAAGGTTAATACGGGGAGGCTAATAGGAAACAGATGGGAGTCATCAGCCTGAAGTGAGGTCCCGCTAGAAGCCTTCCCTTAGAGACCCAAGACTACTTCAGCTAGAAATTTGACCAGGAAGGGGCTCCCTAGGCGACCTTGTCTCTGAGCACCTCTGTTGAAAGGATGGCAGGGTTCAGAGAAAGGTGATGGTGACAGAAGGGTAGAGAAAGTACAGTTACCTACACGTTGCCTCCAAAGCGCAAATTTCTGATATAACAAATAAAGCAAATAAGTGATCTCATGAACCTATCCAGATAGGTCTACAGCTGGAAGGTGTCTGGAAAAGAACTATTATTACAGTTCTCTAGAAATATACATTGCCTGAATTGCAACTTTAAAGCTCTCCTGAGGATTAGGAAACAAATTATGATTACCTGGACTGTAGGATAAAATAATTAGGCCTTGTTATGAAACAATAAAATGAATTGTAAATAGTAAGCAAATTAGGTATTGTAGTTTTTCTTGATTCTGTGTGAGCATCAAGACAAATTATTTTGACTCCCATTTTAGGGTTAACTTCCCAGCAGCTGCGTAGACGGCCTGTGGAAGTGGTAGCTTCGAAAGGACTGTGTTCGGAGGGGAACGAGGGGCTATAGGGCTGCAACTGGAGGCAGAAGGGGGCAGTCTTCATTACAGCCTATTACGGATAAAGGTTTTGCTGAATACACTATACATTGAACATACTTGCTCTTTTCAATGACCATGTGCCTTTTCTTTGAATTCTTATTTTCAGTATGAGAAACTGAGATAGAAGTTAAGACACTTGACCTACTCATGCATAAGTAAATGGTGGAAACACAAGGAATCTTGGTCCTTTTGATTCCAAATCCTTTTGATTTTTTTTCCCTACATGTTGCTGTAATTCAGGTGCGTTGTTAGGATGACAAATTCTTTCTACCTGATCAAATTTTGCTTGTACTTAAAGAAAACCCCCTCAAAAATACCCCAAAGAACGAGATTACTGTTTTCAAATAAACTCAGTCCTTTATATTATCTTCATTTCCACAGTTTGCTTATTTTAGTAATCTCCTGCTTATTTCATTGTTTAGATTTAAAAATATAAATAGATAAAAATAAGTCTAACAATTAAATTAAGCAAGTTTTATTTTAAATAGCATATTAATTGTGTCACAAAAAAGTAAATATATATAATATGTCCTATCTGATATTATCTGCATATATAATTCTATTACTACATTTGATGATTGTGTTAGTACTTTTTCACACTAGCCCACTTTAAACATCATGTCTGTGACTGAATTCTAATAGATTCAGAATTTGCTAGCCAACACTTGAACTGGAGAAAGTCTCCATTCAAAATCTCCTACCAATGATCTTTAGAAATGTATTTTAAGTTTCATTCTAGTGAAACCAACTTACTGAATCTTAATGGGTTAGAACAAAATAGATTTTGGATTGATTTTTCCCATAAAATATGCAAAGCTCTATTTTTAGATAATTTTTTTCCTCTGCAATCTTGCTTCTTTTCTCTGTTTGACAATGCACTTATCTATAAAATTTCTTCTTCATATTTTACTTAGGTTACAAAAGAATTAACATCTTAGATTTGCCAAGGTGGAGAGAAAGCACAGAGATTGTCCAGATTCCAGACCATGTTAACTTCTAGTTTGCATTTTGCTGGCAACATTTTGCAAGAATCATGAACAAGTTTGACACTGCTTCTTAAAACTGTTTTCAAGCTCAATTATTTAGATGATCATTTATTGTAATATAACCATGCACAATTGTAACAAGCCAGAATGCTGTTAGCTCCACCCAACCCCATACACACACATAAACACACACATACACTTCACAAAACCACTAGGCTGACTATACACCAGGCATGCAAGGCTTCCCTCTACATCTTTCTCTTCTGCTTGCTTCTTGTTAGTTACAAAGATACGTACTGTGCCAGGCACTAAGCTGGTTTCAACAGCTATTTATTTAGATTGTGTGAACTGGAGCTGAACTTGAACCCAATTAATAGCAACTGAACTTGAACAAACTGATATGAAATCATTACAGGCTCAGTTCCCTGGTCCATTATCCCCGAAGAGATCATCCAACAGCACTCCAGGTGCCTTTTCTATGCCAAATCTTGGTGCAGTGCCCAATCAGAAAGTGTCGGGGGGATTAGAAGTTCGGTTGCATCGGAGTTAGCTCATTACCACGTTTGTGATCGCTTTCACAGAGAAGAGAGGTGGTGATCCCACTGGGCGGGATTGCAGAGAAGGCTTTGTTTTCAACACCATCTGGCACATGGTTGGCACTCATTAACACAGCACAATGTCGATTAAAATAATAATTGTACGAGGCAGTGGTGCTGCTTAGATAGGTCTCCACCTTTGGCCTCTCAGCTAAGGAAATGGAAGAGAGGGGAAGCTGAGAAGTTGCTTCTGATAGCTGTGGTCATGGGCTTTGCCTCATCTCAGTGCCCACACCTTCCCAAATCAGCTACTTTATTTTTATTTGTATGTATTAATGTCCTTTTACCAGCAGGGGCTTTTGTTGAAGGGGTGATGTTATTAGAATGATTCTGACCATGATTGCAGTTCTAGAGGACCCTAATTATAGTGCTCTGGACGCCCTATGCTGTACTGAAGCTGGGAAAATTTTGCTAACATGTTTTTTCTTTTGCAGCTTGAATTACATACAATTGAGGGTTTTAGGGATTTCTTCCTTTAAGGAATGCATTAATGGACTCAACCATTCAGGTGTTTAGCGAGACTCTACCAAGTGTGAATTTGCACCTGCATCGCCAGGACTTGAGTAGCAGCACCTGCTGTGGTTGGTTCACTGGTGCCTCCTTGGAAGTCTATACTCTGTGGGATTAGGAGTCCAGGCTTTCAAAGACAACTAGCTACTTGGGTTCAAATCCTTCCCTTACCACGTACTAGGTGTGTGGCTAGGAGCAAGTCCTTTTAGTGTGCCTTTCCTTAACAGTACAATGAGGTCAGAGGAATGAGGTCACCTCCAGGTTCAGAGGTGCTGTGAATATTAACAAGCACACCAAGCATGTGGAATTATGCTTGATGCTTGGGAAGGTCTTGCGAGCTTAGCTGTGATCATGCATGTGTCACCCTTCTGCAGGGTTCATTCTTCCTCAAGAATGGACCATATATCTCTTTAACCCTCCAAGTGATAGGACTTACTAGCTGTGCTAATGAAGCCGTGGCTAAGCGGGTATTTGTCCAGAGATGTTGAGGAGCTCTTTATAAGACACTATAGTTTAGTTTCTTGTCGTATTAGACCAAAGTGAGAAAAAAATCATTTGATATGGGTCATTGCCCTATAGATATATATAACATATTCTTACCATGATAGTGGAACATATCATTTGTTCCTATAGCAGGTTCATGCACAGCTTATACTACAGAAATGAGCTGTGTGTCTCAAGGCAGTGGGTAGGTGCTATCACTAGTGGACGTGTTATTTTATCTGGGTGTGGAACTATGAATGGCATGTCCTCCAGTAACCTGATGGTTTGTGTCCTGTGATGCTAAATATAAGCAGGCTTTTGTATTGTTTGCCATGTGGTTTGTTGAAAAGTCTGCAAGAACCTGGCTTTTTGTAGGAGAGTTTAAATATCACTTATTCCACCAAGAGAAGATGATAGACATTTTAGATGCAAAAGAAAGATTAAATGCATTTGCTTTAACTAGTGGCACTAAAAAGGGCTGCATCTTTGTATTGTTGCTGTTTATCTTCTTTCTAGCAGTGGAATATTGAGCTTCCCCGGGCTGTGATGCAGGTATTAATGCTGAGTTTAGGTCAGGCAAGAGTGTGCTCAGTCTGTGACACTTAGATAGCAAAGGCAAACTGCTCACGGCTATTAGTTAGGAGTTTCTGCATGCCAGTGATTGCATGCTTGTGGCTCATAATCAGGGAGATTCACAGCAACCGCTAGATGGGCGCGCCCTGGCAGTGTTTTCCTTCTGGACTACTGTCATTCCAAGAAATGTCACCTGGTGTTTCTCCTACAGACCTGCCCATGTAATGCATGCATGGCACCTTTGCTTGTGCTAAATACCCTGCCACTGACATCTTGGACACCTTATCCTGGAGAAGTTTTCTCCTAGCAGTTATTTGAAGAATGAATTGAAATAAATGATTTGTTTTTCTCTGAAAGGATATACTGGGGCCGTTGACAATATTTGTGCTATTTGTGCTTTCGGGTAATCTGTTTTCCATTTCTCTGCCTTGGTTAAACTCTGCACACACTTGAGAATCAGCGGTATGATGCCATGTTATTGTCGAGATTGTCATGTATCCATGGAGCTGTGTCACTGGTTTGAGTTGCTGTTGAGCAGACATGCAAAGTCTGTCTCGCTTTCTTAGCAGTGTGGGTCTGAGGTCCAAGAGTGACTCCCACTCTAGGTCTCCTGCTCCCACCCTGAGCCCTGACCCCTGGACACATGCATTCTCTTTGTCTGATCTTGTATGTTGAAGCAGCCATGGGGATGGGTGATTTGTCATTTAATTCTGTGTATCCTTATTCAGAACCACCTATAGCCTCACAAAGTTGCTCAGATCATTGAGAGTCTTGTAGGTCTTGATAAAGAGTCAATTTTATTATAATAGAAATCAGGATTTGAAGCAGTAAATCAGTAAAATGTGATTTCCATTATGTCACTTTTTTGCCTCTTTGAATTTAGCATTATCTCCTGTGCCAGAGTTCTGGCCCCACCTTAATGTCTGCCTTATGTTTTCAGGCATTTAGCTTTAAAAATGTTCACAAATATGTACATGTAGTTGCTGTGTTGTTGATATGAACCAGCTCTGTCTGCGATATGGGTGGTCCACATATCTTCCATCATCACCAGCTGAGGCCTGCTGTAACTCCAGGAAGCAGAGGTGGCCTCTCCTGCTCTTCGGGGATCTCTGTGACTAGTCCCACTCACTTCTGTTGCTCTTCTTACCTTTTCCTGAGATTCCCTTTTACCTGTTTCCTCCTACTTCTACCTTAGCACCTTGAATATTGGAGGAGATGGGCAGTTGAACGGGTGAATGAATACACCCATTCAAATCTCCTGTGAAACCCCCCCCAACAATTACAATTTTAGTTCTTATTCCTACAGCACTTTGCAGTGACTGCTTAGATATCTTTAATGATACTGTCTTACGTATTACTGCTAACAAGTCAGTCTCTTCAGAGACTTTTGACGGCCAAGGACTATATCATATTCATATTTGTTTCTCCAGGACTTTACACAAATTCTAGTATTTAGCAAGTTTCCAATAAAGGCAGTAGCCAAAGAATTGTTAAACAGGACATAAAACTTCAAAACCAGAAATGCTCTGGAATTAGATTATCAAACGCACACTTGGGTTAAATGCGTTTCCTTAAGGAGTTTATAATCTCGCCCAGGCTCCCCACGTCTGTCTGGTGTTCCAAACAGCTATTTAGTGTCCTCCAGGTAGGAAGATTTAGAGCTTTTTTTCCTTTCAAAACTTTTCATCATAACTGGAAGCAAGAAAATGCATGCTCCTTTTCCAGCACGCCCCTTTGTATATTACTGTCCTATAGACAGAGTATCTGTATTATATACATCACAGTGTGATAATTTCTGCATGATTTTGCATACCAACCATTGTAAAGAATACTGATCTTGACCCTTTAAATTAATTTTGAAGATTTATGAATGGGTTGCAACCCACATAATGAGAAAATTCTGCTTTCAAGGATTAAGAGATTACCTTGAGGTTAACCTCAGAGAAAGCAGCATGAACTCTACCTGGCACCCAGGATGCTTGAGTACACACTGGGTATTTGCTGAATATTTGCACAAAGCTAGCAGTGACTGTGCAGCAACCAAATAAAACAGGCCATCACTGACAAGCATTTAGGTTGTGTACAGGGCCTCCTTTGTAATTGAGAACTAAATTGTTCAAATGCTGAAACGTTATGAGAAGTAGGTCTACCAGTCATTCCGACCACCACAGACACATCCAACATCGTGAATGTTTTACAAATGTGTTGCTTCTAAAATGAAACCGTGGGCCCACTGAGATAGAGAAAACTTAACATTTCCTCTGCCAATATGTTTATATAAATATTGCTGTCGTTAAGCATGCTCAAATCGCAGAACTATTTCAGTCTTTTTATCTCTTTAAAACTAATTTAAATCTGAGCATTAAAAGACTGCTTGATACCATATGTTTGTTTTAGATAGGAAATGAAATCTATTCTAAACATAAGGGTTCATGAAATCTGTATTCTAAACATAAGGGCTTATGAAATTAGTCGATGGTAGTGGAAGATGGGGTAGATGGTTTCACAGCCATAGATTCCTTGCATCTTACTATGCGTGACCCTTTCTCAATGTCATTCCAGCTCCTCCCATTCAGGAGAGTCTGTTTCCTCGCCCCTTGCTTCAAATGTGTTATTCGCATATTTGCTAAAACATTTGCTGGGTGGTAAGGCTTTTTATTTGTGACATAATTAATTCTGTAATTTCTGGGTTTTCTTTTCATAGATCATTTAAATGCTCTTCTTGAAAACATTCAGGGGCTGTGGACAAGGAACATCACATGCCTTTGTGAAAATAATGGATGCCTTCAAGAACACAGTCAAACCCTGTCACAGAGACCACCACACACATGCACCTGTGTACATGGAGGGGACAAATTGAACGATTTAGCAATGTTGCTGGCATCTCTGGGCATTCAACAAACTTTATGTTGAGGCCTAACTACTTCATGTGTGGACGCAGTTCTCTGTGGGGAGTGAGTGTGTGTGTGCTTTCCAAACGAGGTAGATGATGTAGTATGAGATAACCTAGACAAAGACAGTTCTGATAACATCCAAACTTTATGTATTGTTTAGAAGGGCAATTTTTCCCCCCGAAACTGCACTCTGTTTTGGCATGCTTACCCTGAGAAGACTTGGAGATGAGATTAGGGTCCTTCATCTCAGATTAAGGAAGACTTGTCGCAGAAAACATTTGATAAGTTCAAATACTGGCTGATTTAGATATTGACTGGTTTACTAGCACCTGCAACTTAATGCTTTTCTTAGGTGGCAGGTCTGTGTGGCTGAATTGCATTATCACATTTCTTCTTAACTGAGCAAATTGTGCTGTAATTTGCTGTTCTGTGACTTCTTATCAATATTGTCTATTTCATGCTATTTAGTTATAAATATTAACCTAGTGTAATGAAGTACATATGGTTCTAATGGGTTTGTGAAATGAAGTAGATTAAACAGATAGTACTTTCAAGTTAATAAGCATCTCATGTTCTGGTATGACTTGGTTTATACCTAGGGCCTGGGGATTAGGGAGTAGTAATATAAATTTACTTGTACTGTCTTTTAAAAAATCATCATGGATCTCTGATCTTTGGCTTACTTGACTTATCTTATTTAAATTGATTTGAAACCTGTGACACTCAAATATTCATTTGTAGAAACTTATTTTGAATTCAAACCAAAGTCTATATTTCCCATACTTAGCATTAGCAGGACCTCTCTTTCCAATGTCTTTTCCTTGGAAGGTTGAGCTTTAATGCTATTAGCAAAAAGCATTTGCTGCTTCTGCGGAACCATGGAAACATGATCTAGTTTTGTTATCTGTCACCTTTGCATTTTGATGCATGTTGAATTTGATGCCAAGAGTTACACAGAAAAGTCAATAATGATCTGTGGATTATTGCCTTGCTGTGCCTCCGGGTGAATTAGGCTGCTGGTGTAATGTGCGCCAGTTTGTGCAATGGACCTATTTAGTAACAAGACAGCGGCCATATGAAACACCTGGGTGGTCTTCAGGCTACTTCCAAGTGGATTAGATTGCAGTTATCTGATGTGAGGTCACAAATGCTTGGACAGCTGGGGCCAGTTCTACCTCACAGATGAGTAGAACCCCCATCTGCTTACTGCATGCATAAGGTGGAAGGTGTCTGAGGTTAAAACTGATCCCGGGAGCCTCTCTGCTGGTTCTACGGGTTAAGCACAGCACTGTGGGACTTCCTGCAGCCACTGCAGTGCAAGTTCCATCCCGGGAGGTGACCCACATGGTGCAGCAGACCTCTCCTGTCATGCCTGCTGCTCCCCTCAGCAGTGTAGTTCAGTCCATCTGCCTGTTGTACTCCCCACTCTGTTTTTGGTGAATTTTCTCATCTATCTTGCCTCTGGCATGTACCGCAGCTCTTGTATGCATAAATAAATAAAGTCTTTAAGAAAAAAAAAAAAACTGATCTCAGGCCTTCAGGACTAGATATGGGTCAACAAATGAGGTCTCACCCGACAGCTACCAAAATTGGGAATGTCTCCATCAAGAACAGGACAGGGCAGAGCCTGGTTTTTTACTGGCACTTTTATTCGACATGTCCCCTGCCAGGAAAGTCCAGTTTCAATGTTTTTGGACTGAGCTTCAGGTGATTGACTCTTGCTTAGAATTTTAAGTGCTGTTATGTGGAGACTGTGTATTCAATATCAGAAAAAGTAAGGGCCAAAGAGGCATTGGGTGTTTATGCTCCTACACAGAAGACAACATTTGGGGTACACAGGCATTGGTGTAAAACCATCTTTTGACTGTTCCTAAGAGATGACAGTGCCTCTATCATGCTTCCTGTCCTGCCAGGACTTCGAATGAGCCAAAAATGTAATGATCAAAGGTTACAAATGCAGCTAATGAATCATATAGATTTATGCCCAGGATGCCTTAAATTGACTTAGGGATGTTTGTCATCTATCATGTAGAACTCTGTGATTTGAATTTAAGACTTTAATGTTGCCAGTAATTGTTTGTGCCACAGCCCAATGGCCTAAAACCATCGCAGATCTCTCTCCTCTCAAAAAAGTGAGTGAAATATTCTTTCAGAGGCTGTTCTCAACTCAGTGGGGGCGGTGGCCTAAAATTTAGGACAGACGAAAGGTTCCATAAACACTTGGTACGGCAACACCACTGTCCAGTGAGGCGCCTGCAGTGCGCTCCAGCTGAACCAAACGCTCCTCCCTAGCACAGTCCCCTCCGCTGGACACTTCGCATTTACTTTACTGGCTTGTAACATTATTACTAAAGAAACCTATGAGATGGGGATATCGCCACTTATTCTTTTGCTCAGCATTTTGCATATATTCACAAACTACAAATGTCTTTCCAAAATGTATTTAAAGTGCTGCCTCAGTAGTTGAAAAAATTGCTGTAGATTGCCTTCCTTTGGAAACCTCATTACGATTTGAATTCAGTTAAATTAAATCTTGCGCTTTTAAGACCTTCGACAGATTTCTTCCAACAAGATCCCCGTGTCTTCTCAGTCATTTTCTCCTCAAGTCTTTTGCCACATGCCTGTTTTCTGGCTGAGCAAGCCTTATCCATAACCAGGAGTGCATGTCCATCCCCAACCTCTAAACTGTGTGTTCATCTACCTACTACGATTATCTTAGTTACCATTTTATGCCAATTTGCCAATTCCTATATCTTCTGCATTTTTAAATTTTGTTTAAACATCAGTTCTTCCAAAGGTAACTGACAGGGCCAGAGATTCCTGCATAACCATAGTAATTGACAGGATTGCAGTCAGTATTTGAGAGTGTCTACTGGAATTGTTAACACTGGTGTTGATGTCACTTTTATGCTCATTTATCATTAAGTTGCAAGGGTGATAACATATGCTGCATTAGTGTGAATAATGTTTGTTTTAAAATAAATGTTGATGCTGAAGAAAAAAGTGTTAGATGAAGGGAAACAAACCTGACAGTAGCAAATGATTTACATATCAGGGGCATCAACCCTTTCATGGATAGCAGCAAAGAATTTCCGTTGTCTGGAGAAAATCCCAAAGGTTTCTGAATTAGAGGTGATCTTTGTTCCTCCAGCTCCTCTAGTTCAATTCAGCAAGGGTCTGTTCTGTGCCCACCCCACTAGGGATCCTAAGTGATTGGCTTTGCTTGAGATCAAAGTAAAGTGGGTGCTCCACTTTACTCTCTTTCCCATTACATTCTCTCTATTCCCATGAACTTGCTTTCCCGTGAGCTTGCTTCACTCCTGTCTTAAATATGCATGCTTGTTTGTGTACTTGTTTGTTATTTTACTTCCTTCAGTTATCACAAGCTCTACAAGATCAGGACCTCTGTGTGCTGTTGTACTGATGTGTCCAGAGTCTAAAAGGCTGCCTAATATATTTTAGTAATCCAGTAAATATTTGTTAAGCAAGTAAATTAAGATGAGACAGTAAACATACAACTATATAAATAAGACCAAGCAGGATATGAAATACTCCAAAAAGTACAGAGACATCCACATTTTGTGGGGTTCTCAATGTATGTAATTTGGGGAGATGCTGTTCAAGGAGAGAAATATAAAATGTAAATATCCCAAAATGATTATTGAAAAAGAATAAAATTCATAGGAATTTATATATGTAATAAAGCTAAAACTAGAGTGGCCTCCCTGGTGGTGCAAGGGATTAAGGCGCACTCTGGTGAAGTTATCTACAGCCACTGCATCATAATCCCAAGCCAGGGAGAGGACCTACATGGTGCAGCAGGCCTCTCCTGCCTTGCCCACTGCTCTGCTCAGCTGTGTATATCAGTAGCTCTGCCTGCTTTGCTCCCCACTCTGTCTCTGGTAAATCCTCTCATCTTCCCATGCCTCTGACCTGTATCCCAGATCTTGTATGCATAAATAAATAAATCTTTAAAAGAAAATAAAAAATAAAGATACTGCTAGAAATAATAGAAAATATAAAACAGCAATATTTTTGTTAATTAATAACATTGACATCAATTAATGCTGAGGAAAACTTACACTTTTCCTTATAATTTTGACTGAATGTAATTTAATTACTTCTGCATATGTAATATCATTGCTTTATATGTTGAATAAATTGATAAATTAATCTTTGCTCTACTATGGTTAATCAAAATGCTTTTATTTAAATAATATTAGAGATACGTAACAAGGAACTTTACACATGCATATACTTGTAATCTTTAAAATTCCTGGGGTTTATATTTTAATAGCAGAGTAAATTAAAAATCTATGCTGTATTTTCAAATATATTCTATATAAGAGTGAATGTTTCAAGCTATCAGTAAAAATTAAGTTACCTGAATTGTGTATAGTTTTGTACATTGGAAGAGTAAGAAAACTACATATATTAGCTTCTGACTTTGTAAATTTCATATCTTGCTCATCTCCCTGTACTCACACACCTCTATATCTGGATGCAAAAAGATCACAATCATTTCACTATGTCACCTGGTCTCATTTCTTTGTTTGTGAAGCTGGGGGACCAGCGTTCTGAGTACTAGGTATGTTCATCTACTCCTCACTAGAATGACTGATAACTTCCTTATGCACAGAAATGCCTTTGAGCCACTCAGATGTAGCCTCTACTACATTTCGCCAACTCATTTTCCCCCCAAGTGCATGTAAGAAATCCTCTCGGCCACTCTGTTAGGTCAACAGGAGGGGAAAGTGTAATAGAGAGAAATCAAAGTCGATAGAATAATAGAGTCAACCTACCTCGATTAATATTTTACTTTTCTGTAATCTATTTAAATAGTTTACTTATATAGGTTTACAAAATTATACGGTCCTTTGATCATGTTGCGGAAGTTCCTCCTGGAACCTGGTGAGGGACCAAGAGAAGTAGAGATGGCTTATCAATTAAAGGATGGACAGAATGACAGTTGACTACGGTATAAAGGAATGCTGATTTGGAAGGCAGAAGCAGCATGTATACTGAAGTCAGTTTTCAGAGTGTTGTATGCTGTGTAGAACATGGCAAAGAATTCAGTGCAAAGTGTGATCAGAGGGTGTGCTGGGGGGATCTGTGAGTCCCTTCAGTGACATAACAAGAAACTGATGTTGCTGTTGCACATGCCAGTTATCTTCCCTTCTTCTCTGCGATTCCAGAGACTTGATTTGGATTTATTGGTTAGTTATCGCTTCACCCATTTGCTTCACTCCTTTTTTAGAGTATATGCCTTTCAGAGGTCAGGCTCTTCATGCTGAACCTCCTTTGTAGCCTTTCTTTTTGGTTTTTTAAATATTTTGAGTTTACTCTAAGAAAGGACCACTTCTAAATTCCCTCCATCAGCATCACTCAAACACTCACAGTGAGTTTCATTCCTCTATTGCTTATCATTGTTATTGACATAACACTTGGGAACTAGTGCACGTCTAAGATATGACATTAACTGCCTTTAAATAGCATGAGTAAATTGATATTGTGAAATAGTTTCAACTTAGGAAAATTGTAGATTTGTATATATCAACTGTATAAAATGTGGAAACTGCAGTGGAAGAAAAAGCATATACCCTTAGGAATATAACTATAATATACTTTGAGTTGATGGCACAGCCATCTTTAGAGAAATATATAATTCCCAGTAAAAGCCAGTTTAAAACATCTTCACTCATCTTTTGGAGCATTGACACTCCAATTTAAAAGCTTTCCAAATCCTAAAAGACATTTTATCATGTGTGTGCTCATTCATGCCTATTGTGCAGTTAGTGACTATTCTATGAATTACTTGCATTTGTCCCATTGTGTGTTAAACTGACATTTTTTTTTCAATCCAAAAATGAAAGAAAAATGATACTATAAGTCAACTTGAACTTCTTTGCTTCTTTAATGGCAATACTGGGAGTCACTTTCCTAATGGAGTGATATGTAAGACAAAAGTATGTGGGCAGTTAAAATTATGCTAAAATTGGACTTGGTTTTTCTCATGTGGATTTTCCATCACAGTGTCTGAAAGCAGGTCACAGCTGCTGTACTCATCACAGGCAAGGCATCAAACCTGGTCAGGCAGTCCTGCAGAGAAAGTGATCTCTTCTTAGTACTTTGCCATAAATTGTGCTGCTATTGGTATCATTACCAATTTTTTTATGGGTCTCCAGACCTCAGTGCAGTGGAGTTGTCAGGCATCAGTTGAAAAGCCCTGTCTGACACCCATAAAGTCCACACAGAAAAGAAAATATAGTTGTCTCCAAAAATAAATGATTTACCACTTTCAATTGCCTTTTTTTTTTAAAAGGTAATAATAGGATTAATAGGAGGAGAATACTGATGAGGCATTTGAATGATCTCTGAGAGAGACCACATACTCTGGCAGAGGCAAGACCTGTTAACAGGTCAAGCATCTTGCCAGATAAGCCCCTGTAACTGTGGGTTAACGTTAAAGTTTGTCTTTGAGCTACTCAGTTTCCACCACCCTCTACTTTTATCTGTGTCTCCCTACCCAAATCTTTCTTTCTACTGACCTACTGACCTTTTCAGATGGAAAGAATTGCAATTGCAATAAAGAGTTATCATTCTTTCATGCATGTAGCCACATAGTCTGTGAGCCCACACTACAGAAGTGTCAAGCGTATAAAACTGGAATAGAAATCAAGTCCAAAAGACTTAGAAACCTAATTTCTCTGGACTCCAATTTCCTTATTGGCTATATAAATCATAGAACTATCTCTCGGTAGATCTGGACTGGGACTTGCTGGAGTGATCCAACAAGCTTACTTAGCTGATGAGGGAAGGTTGGACTCAGAGGTGAGCAGCTTCCTGTAGGTTACTTGGTTCTAAGGGCAGATTTCCCAGCCACCAGTTATTTGTAATATTTTTCTGGAAAATATATTTCAATGTCAAATTCCTTCAATGATTGTCAAATCCATACAATAAATGTTGAGATAACTAAAAGACATACTTCCAGGTACTGACAGTTACCAAGTCTATTTCGAAAATATTTCACATGAAACAATATCCAGATTATGCATATTCTTGTTATCACCATTATTATTAAAATACTATGAATATTGAGTATATAACAAAATGTACCTTTTCATAGTGGTTTTTAATTTAAAAAATGTTCAACCATTTCAACTTATTTTTATCAAAAATGTGAAATATTTATCAGCTTAGGAGTATTTTAGTAACATTTTTTTCTCCTGTTAATGTTTAGCTTGTTATACTAAGTTGCAGCATTGAAAGTGTTTTCTCTTCTTCAGACTTTTGGTGATTTCACAATTACAGAAGTAATACCTAGAGCAAAGGAAAATTTGAACCTCTAAAAAAGACCAGGTTTCACCCCTCTTAGCACATAAAAAGTGTATTGTGTTACCTCCAATTCTTTTCTGTATGGTCTCACCTATTTTCCTAGGAGCTTATTTCTGTGGCTTTGCTGCCATCTCTCATCCTAGACCCATTCTTTTGAGGAGTCTGTAAGAATGTAAAATCCTGGTTTCTCAATATTTTGCATGCAGTGTCATTAATAGACCTACACTGGATTCTCCCTCTTTCCCCACCTTCGTTTAACTCATGTTTTTCTCTTTTTATTCTTTCTAGAGAAAATCTGATTTCCACTATCAACTTCAAGTTCACTTTATGAATACTCAACTGAAAGTCTTATCTTTGATTTCTCACGTATATCAAAACACCTTAGATTAAAAGCAAGTCATTGTCACTTTCAGTCAAGATTCATATTTTTTTCTGAAACAAATCATGGTAGTTGCTAAGACTTCACTTTCCATTGCTCTTCTGCAATCAAGAAAAGTGATAACTGTTTTAAGTTCCTGCTTTATGCTCCTTCTCTCTTGCTTTGTGTGTTTGCAAACATCCTGATCTTCCCATGTCCTCTTCTGGCTTACCACTCCATTTTTGCGTGTGGCTGCTGAGTCCATTTTACTTCCTTTATGTTGCCCTTCCAGTTTCTCTGCAATTGAGACCTTCTAATTTTTTTTACAAAACGCCTTGCCAGCATTTCAGCTGTGATCCGCCACCTCCCCACCTGATCGCTCCAGGTGTCAATCACCCGCGGATAAAATAGACTCAATATTGATGATAAGCTGGAGAATCGTTAACCATCTTTAAATAAATCCCTGCTCCTTTTAATTAGTTGTTGCCTCTCTTTCAAAATTATTTTCCCCAAAACTGGATTAGGTGACCTTCCTCTGGGCCCCCTTAGTTACATTTAAGGGGTCAGTGGACATATAGCTGTGCCCTTTTGAACTTAGTGTTAATATTATTAAAGTGGTAAATGCCTGAGAATCGTAGGGCATGCCTTCATTCATAGACACCTGGGAACTGATTGAGTCTAGTGTTAGTTGGTTAAGACATGGAAGAACCTTGAGCACAGTCATCCTCTTAAAGGGAAGGACAGTGAGTGTCTGTCATGTTTTCCTGAGGCAACGTAAGCCCTGCATATGCTTGGGTAGTGCTCTCTGGGACTGGTCAGATCCTATCTTACAAGAGCAGAGTCAGCAGCAGCTACACGACTGATCAGAAACACTTTAGCTTTCAAGGACACGCTTCTCTTTGGCTTCTACTAACTTTCTATGCATCTAGTAAATTAAATAGACTTGATCCAGGGTCAGTGTGCTTGATCATTGATATGAGCTCACCAACGATCCATACATAGCCCTCACTTTGCTCTGGGAACTGTATACTGAAGTGTTCCTTGTCGCCACCTCTCCTTCCCTACAAAGATGAACCTAGAGTAAGCAATGTGACTACTTACCTTCATTTATATCTTCTACCCTTGTATTGTCCCCTAATACTGTGGTACCTCAAACACTTAACTGTATAAAATTTCTTTTTTTGGACTGTAATTCCAAGGAATATGGCTATCCCTTGAGCTGAACCAAGGACGTTTGCCTCTGAACTGTTACAATAGATCTTTTCTCAACTGCCTTAAAAATAACAATGAATGGTATTTTCTTCCATTTTTACACTCCCTTCCAGCTCATCATATTTTTTTTCTTGAAAGCTTTGATTTCTATAATAAGATTATACCTGGTTTTGCACCAAATTATGTTATAATAATTTAATTTACATGTGCCAGGAAAATTAACTTGACTTTCAGTGTTTTGTGTTTTGAGCAGATAAGAAACTCTGAAACAACAATACTGAGTGCCATTACCTCCTTTTACTGGGGGCAGGAGGACTTCCTGCATAAAAATTGCATACTGGACACCAACCTGTCCAGTGCATGTTTTACTTTATTTCCATCTATTACTACCAGGTTTTAAATGATGAGACTTTTTCACCAAGCAATTCAGTCTCACTCAGTCTCTTTTATTCCAAAACTCATGAGCCTTTCTATTGCATCAACACATGTTAGTTATTAATGTTAGTGTTTAATCTTTATTGTTAGGTTATAAACTCCATCACTGCAGAGGTCATGCTTTATTTACTACCCCCCTCCCCAAAGTCGCTTCCATAAAGTCAAATGCAGTTGTAGCCATCTCATTTCATTTAGCCTTGCTTAGAGGTATATACATTAGAACATATCTTTGTCTCTAAGTTATAATATAACTTAGTCTCTTCCTGATAGTTACCTTCAGAAGAGTCTTGGAAATATTTAAAAAATACATTTTAAATTGTCAAGGGAAGGGTTGTTTAAAACTCTCTGAGATAGCAGTTTATATTTGAAGATGCTCATTATCAATTCTAATAAGAAATGATCTGTACTTGTTATTAACACGTGAAGACAGCCAAAGAAAAATTAGAAGGTGACTAAACAGGAGACATTCAAGTGTGGAATATAGAAAAGTTGAGAACAAAATTTATTCTTGATGGGATGAGAATATATTTAAGAACAATCTAACTATCTTAAATTTATTTTTTATGTTCCAAATAGTTGCCACACTTGTATAAAACTGGATGAGATCTTCTTTTGAGAGTCATACCATAATACTTTGGGGTCTCAGTTCAACACACAGCCTGAATACATGCTAATGTAAAGTTATTTCTTAATTTAGCATTTTTCTATTAAAACAACAGCTACTGATGAAAAGAAATCATAATCTTGTGCTCAAAGTTGTAGGAGAACTATCTTGTGTGATTTCTTCAAAAAATGTTTTTATTACATGAGAAAAATAACATTTTCCTCTTACATACTCTGTTTCACATACACTTAATATGTGTGCATGTATTTATTCATACACATATATGACTTATTGAAAAACAGTATGCTAAAGTTAGTCACTTCATTTCTATACCACTAGATAAACTTAATTTTTTACCACAATGTACCTTTTCTGGTTTACTGTTTTCTTTTGTTTTTGTTTTTTTTTCTCCTTCTGAGATTATTGAAATGCAGTGTATATATAGATTTGGGTTAAATACTTGGACACAAATCAGAGTATCATAGAATTCAGCCCATTCTCTTCTTAATTTTAAAGAGAATGGGTTACTGCTGAGAGTATCACATATAGGCTGACTTGTTCATTTCATGCTAATGGTAATTCAGGGACTTCAGGTGAGGGCAGTTAGTCTTCAGAACACCTGAAGTAGAGAAAAATATATTGTAAGATGATACTCTGAGGTCAGGATTTCATGGCATTTTTTTCTTGCTTCCACACTTTCTTTAAAAAAATATTTTGGAGAATAATTGCCAGTTATACAGCTAGTGATGTCATTTACTTAAGAAAAAAATTTTAGAAGGAGTTGGAGTAAGGAGAAATACTCTAACGAAGTATTTATTAATAAAAATTTGACTTTATAATACCTTTTGGCATAGTATTTTGTCCTAAATAGCTTGTTAATTTCTTATTACAAAAGAAGTTATTTTTAAAAAATCAACTTCTATCTGAATATGGATTAAAAGTATCAGCAATTTTACATTTTATATACAGAATAAGAATGTAGGGCATATATAAAAATCTGGTTTGTAAATAACATCAAACTGGATTTATTTTTTATAACTGTATCCTGGAAAATGAAGTAACAAAAATGTTTTTTTTTTTTTTTTAACTGCAGTAGCTTGAGAGATTTTGGGAATTATTTTCAGAATATTGATAAATGGGAAATTGCATTTCTACTGTTTTCCACTTTTTCCCAAAAGCATGCAGATAAAAATAAAAGCTAATTTTTATATGAAAGTGATTTTTAAACCACAAACAGATAGGAGATTTTCCTCTATACTGGCCAATTTTTGTCTGAAACAAATTATTTTAGGCCTAATTGCAGTCAGAATAGTAAGGCTGCCAACTCTGCTAAGGTTGAATTTCATTTGAACTTTCTAATAATATGATTTTTTTAAGAATTTAATAACTGAGTCAAATATTTAATAGTGGAAGCTTTCATTAAATTAAAAAGAAATCAGGATATATTTTTAGAAGAACTAACTTATTTTCCTTATCAGTTTTATCTACCTTAGGAGAAAAGGAAAAGAATGGAACCAATATGTTTGTGTACTTAAGTAGACTTTAATGCTATAACCCCCAGCATATATCATCATTCAAAAGATTTGGAGAGAGCCAAATGGCGTAATAACTATACTTCTAGTTCTACTGAATAGGAAAGAACTGTGCACCTCTTTACTTGTCTGATGGGTTATCATTCTTTTTAATGATCAAATATATTTTCTAGATCATGTTTAGGTAGCACAATGTCCACTTCTGTATTGCCTAAGAGTTTCTCCCTAAGCACAATTACTTGTTTTGTAATGCAAGTGGGGGATGATGAAAGTTGATAAATTTTTCCCATGTGTCTTTCTATAAAAAGATGACAAAAGATCCTTAAATGGATTAATTTACAAGCATCCTCAGAAATAGGAATTTTTACATAAAAGCATGTTGTAAACCTTTTTAATTAAATTGCATTGTACCATGCACTCTCTTGCCCCCAGGGTTCGCTTGACCTCTCACCTCTTATTTTGTCCAACAGGCACTCCACTGCTGGTGAGGAGAAGCAGTGACCCAGCCCCAAGCCCGCCTGCTGATGCCCAGTCAAGCACTTCACACCCCAGTGGCCAGAGTCTGAAACCTGTTATTCCAGTAGGTACCCTGCTGTTTGCATTTCTAATGAAAGATCAAAGTGCCTTACCCATAGACTCAGTGGGACTTTGTAGTGTTAAATAAGTTGATAGAGATCTTTTGATAGGCTATATGGTATTAGTTATAACAATAGTTAATATGTATGAGCAATTACTGGTATATAGTTGTAGTGATAGCTCTTACTTACATAGCACTAATTATTAGCCAACCACCACTTTAAGTCATCTAAATTTTCACATCAAGCTAATAGGACGTTTTTATCTCCACTTCACTGATAATGAAATTGAGGCAGAGGGAATTTTAGCAATTTGTCCAAGGTCAGAGCTTAGAATTTAACTCTGGTTAAATTTGGTCTGACTTCAAAATCCACAATTTTAACCAGTGCAATATACTGTTTATATTGTTAGATATCTTTCATCCTTCTGCTTCACTTCATAATGATCAAGGATATAGTATATGTCTGTGTGTGTGTATGTGTGTACACAAATGAGTGTATATATGTGTATGTGTGTATAAAGCATATGTGTACACACACATATATACATATACACAGTGTGTTTATGCATATGTGTGTATATATAACTATAGTTTGCTGATTATTTCTACAATGTAAAAATATACCCTAAAATGAGAGTGTATCTGATGCCCAAGGATATAGCATATATATTTAATCTGGTGTTTTAATGTAATTCTTTAGGAATCACACCATGGTAAATGGCAGCATAATTTCAAAATACCAGTATCATTGATATGTGGTGCAATATTGGGTTTCTAGAGACCAAAATTCAACTGAAAAAAAAAAAATCAGGTTATATACCAAAAAGTGTTTTTAAACAGAGGAATACCTATAACTGCTGTACCTATAACTGAAAAGTTAAGCAGAGAATAGTCTCCTGAAGAAATGATGTTTTCCTTTCATATGAGAATGTGGGCTCTACCTGTTGACTCCTGAATTAAGAAGTTACAGTTGTGTTTTATCCGTTGAAATAGATTTAAGAGTCAGATTGTGGAATAACAATTTAATGTTGCAATAGGTAAAACTTCAACAATACAACCATATTTTTTTTCCCTTAAACAAGTGCTCTTTCTCATTTTTAGTCATTGTCTATAACTGCTTGAGGAAAAAAAAGCAACATTTTATAGACATCTATGAATGCTGAATGAGCAAAATGGATTAATATTCTTATTAAGAACTACCTCCAATGTCTAGACGTAGGAGTTAGTGTACAGAGTCATTGGCTATTTACTAATAGATTGTGACACATTTTTGGCATATATCTTTTTGTAAACAAAGAGGCATGTTTCATGAAAGTATTTTTGATGTAATACTTTCTCACTCCCCATCATTTTAAGCAAACATATTCAATCAAACATTGCTTTAATAAAAAAAAAATGTGATCTACTTTAATGATAAGTACAGACAGAACTACTATGTGATTTGATGTGTGTGTGTTTAGTGCAAATTGATTGAGACCATGTTGAACCTAAATATTTGCATTAGAGGGAGAGATATAAAGAAAGAAGAATTATATAAAAGAGAAAAACTATGTTTTAATGATTTTTTTCTACAATAATGTAAATATACCCTGAAATGAGAGTATGTCTGGTTAATGGATAGCTATTTATCTTTTATATGCAGAAAACTTACCCAGTTAGTACCAGTGCTTCTATCTCTCAAGCTGTCTTTACACCAATTGTAAATACAATATTCCTTCCCTAGAGGAAGGGAGGCCTATTATCTTTCTGATAGATTTTGTATCCTTACTAAAATGGATGAGATACAAGTTGGGGCATTTAGGAGGAAACTGTATATTACTAGCAAAGAAACAAATCCTAACTCAAGAATAAATGCTGATTCCCAAAATCTTTTACCTAACCCTATGCAAGTTACCAAATGTGGACTGTATTCCTTTACAGCAGTAAAAATGAAAGTACTTATTTTTTTTCCTTCGTCAGTATTCTCTATGGACAATGAGGTGCAGTTCTGAGACACAAGAACGTAGTTTGGTCCTTGCCTTTCCACAGAATACTAACATAGCCTGGACTTCTCTGGCTTCAGTTGTAAAGTAAAATCCATGCAAACTTTAAACATTAATATTCCAAGGTATATACATTTATTTATCTTTCTATCTCCAGTGCCAAGTATATCTAAGTTGTTCAGTGTATGCATGTTAGATTTAGGAATGCAAGATATATATTAGTCTGGGAAAAGTCCTAAAAAAGTTCTCAGCAATAACCGAACTTTCCTAGTTGAGCCATTCTTTCTGTCATCTAAAGAATATACCAGAAAAATATTTGTCATCTCCAAGTTCTGGTTAATCCCAAGCAAGAGACAGATATTTTAATTGCCCTAATGTGCAAAGGGTAGTCAAAGTTGGTAAGTGAAAACATTTAAGTGTATCTATTTTTACCTAAAAAATTCACATTTGTGTGTCTGTATCATAACTATTTATTTATCTCAAGACTACTTAAAAGTGTGTTGTCTAGTATCATAATCACTAGCCACATGTGACTATACAGCCCTAGGAATATGTTTTAAAGTGTACTATGCATGATGGATTTCAAGGCTTGAGATATGAAAAAATGAAAGTGAGAGATCTTGCTAATGATTTTTATACAGATTACATGTTTTTATGATAGTATGCTTGGTATACTGGGTTGAATAATATATATTATCCAAATTGTTTTTATCCCTTTTTATATTTTGAAAACATGGCTACTAGGAAATTACATATAAAATCACATCTCTGGTTGGCATTGTGTTTCTACTGGACAGAGAAGTCCTAGACAGAAATAAAATTGGATATAACATTAATGAAATGATTTGAAACTCTTGGGAGAAGTTCTTTGAGTTGCACATCATTTCCGGATACTGGTATGATTAGGTTTGCCTGGGGCCATTCTAGTTCATGCCTGTTGTTCTGGCATAATTATTAATAATATCCCCACTAACTCTCAGAGGTGTCTGTGTATGGATGATAAATTATTTGACACGCTTCTTATAGCCCTGTAGTCATTTTCATTGCTTTTTCAGTGGTAAGAGGGACCCAGTCTTTTAAGAAAACCATGAGGGTATGCCACCCAGAACTCTTCCCTGGGAGCACACTGCCGAGAAGTTTCTGTGAGGCAAGGGCCTGAGCTCAGGGAGTGCAGACTTGAGTCTGCAGATTCTTTGCCATCTCTCAGATTTCATAATTCTGTTCATACTTTCTCTGTAACTTCGGCTATACCATGTTTGATTTCCATGACTTAATAAGTGATGATGAATGTGGAGAGTGTGTGATAATACAGCTATGTAACAACCAATATAAAAAAATTAATTGCTTAAAAATCTCTGTTCAGTTGCATTTCATTTCAATACCCAAAGAAAAAAAAACAATCAAAATTTCCATCTCTTAAACAGTGTTCACATGTAAGTAATTCACAGATGGCAGAGCCCCAGTGGGTTCTGTTCAATCATTCCCAAGAAATGAAACTTACTTCTAACCCACAGCATAAGTAGCTGTAAGGATGAATATTTGACACATTTGATTATGTTGAAATATTGCCTTTAAAACCACAGTTGATGATTGTTATTTTTAGTTGCACTTCATTAGGCTTACAACAGAGGAAAGAATTTTCTTTGATGCCCAGAGATCTAAGTTTTGGAAAAGTTGGAAAAGTTGAACTTGTCTTCCAGCTTGTTATTACAAATTGGTTATTTAGGATGTACTCTCTCAAGCAAGGTGGAATTTTCAAAAAGGTTTAAATTAGAAAAATCAGATTCTCTGCAAGGTTCTCATTCTGTGTATATTTAGATGCCATCAAATCTTAGTATTTGTTTCTTAGCATAGCAACAGATAAAACAGTATGCAAATTTCTTTCTTCCTCTTTTCATAAAACTATCCAGCTAATCAGAATAGCATAATTATTAATGTGCAAATAGTAATGACTATCTTGCAAGGTATGAGAAAACCCAATTGTGCTGGCTTTGAATTAAAGACAATGCTGGGGGCAAGATATTGTAGTGAGACTCAGCTTATGGGAAGTCTTGATTATAACCTGGTGTTCTTGGCTTCAGGGCATACCATAAAACCAGGTTCTTGAAATTGATGTTCTTGAATTTGTGGATGTAAGAGAACTCTAAAACAGATGTGATTTCTTCTCTTAATATCCGGTTAACTACTATGGTCGTTTTTTGTGTTTTAATGACTGTTTATAGTTTCACATTTAACCCCTAAAGCAAAATGATCCTGCAGGGTGAGTAAATTAAAAAGCAAATACTTGAAAATTTTCAATGCTGTGGATTTTCTTAGATAGTAAACTGCTTTTTTTCTAAAATTCTGTTGTCTCTTGTCACAAGAATAAATAAGAAAATATTAGCCTGTCTTATAAAAGTTTATGTCTATATACATATTTTTTTCAAAAAATACAACATGGCAGTATTGAAGGATATTAAGCTATAAGTCTCCAAAGAGGTTTCAGAGGGTCTGTTAACCCTATGAAGTTCCATACCCAAGCTTGGTGCACTTGTGTATGTCTGCATGTATGTGTGTGTTTGCTTCATGAGGGAGGCCCTATGGCTGTTACCAATTTTTTTGTTGTTTATTGTTTACTTCATAATCCTAAACATAACGTTGCAATTCAGGTAGCATTCATAACGTTGCTGTTACCAATTTTTTTGTTGTTTATTTACTTCATAATCCTAAACATAACGTTGCAATTCAGGTAGAGTTGGAAGGTGACAAGTAAATCATGGAACCCAAAGAACTGTAGGGAAAGCATGATAGGATATTTTGAGCAGATGGGGATGAAGGACTACTCTTCAAGCTGCAGAAAGAACAGTCTAGTGGTAAAGATAAAGCACAGGTCAAGTTGATTAGATTTGTCCACAGTCATTTGTCCATGGTAATCTTCTTCTGGTCTTTCCATCCTGGGACCCAACCCACTCCAAGGCATCTGCAGTTTTCACGCCCTCCTTTACCTTGCCAAAGACCACATGCTTTCCAGCCAATCACTCAGTCTTAGCAGTGCAGGTGGACTGGGAACCACTTGTGTTGGGTCCATCATTTGCCACTTACAAGATTCCAGGATGTGTATGCTGCAGGTGATATTCTCATCGTCGAGTTTCTCCCCATAGATGGACTCGCCACCACTGCCCTGCCCTATGGTCTGTGGAGTCACCACCCTGCCACGTACATCCTAGAATCATTCTGTGAAAGCAGGAACCTTTATAACCAAAGTCTTTCTCCTGGTGCTCAGAGTATGAGAATTTTTGCTGTCTTTGGAAATTTGCAGACAGCCCAAGGGGCTCGCCAGCAACCGTGATGTTGAAGAACACGATGGGGTTCATGTGGCTATGAGATGCTGGAGGCCTGGTGGTGGTAGTATCTGTAAGGCCCACTGTTAGTAAATATTAAAAGGAAAGCAGGTGATCAAGAAATACTTGTTTTGGAATTTAGGATCAAAGAAATGTGGGGAAGCTACCAATTCCCAGTGTCCAGCGAATAATGGAGATTATTAAGTGGAAACTGCCACCATCCCCCAAATAGTATAACTTACGCCTATTACCACCTTTCCTATCCATCACATACTTACAAATGAAAGATGTTAAGATGAAAATGAGCTTTGGCATTGCTCTGTGGCCAGTTGGCCCACAATTGTTAGCAGCAGTATGGCTGGGGACACAGGTGGTGGAAACACACAGGAAGAAGTGTTCTCAGTGTTCCTGCCAGCTCAGTGTTGACAAGAAGTGAAAATACAGTGTCGTTTCCTTGTCGTTTGAGTATTTTATCAGCAGTAGTGACAAGTTGCTTGTAGGGAGTATTGATTTCAGAACTTTTCCCTTGTATTTCACATATATTGAAACTATCTTCAGTGCTGCTCTCAGATTAAACATTTTCAAGGCCATGAAAGAAATCATTGAGACATTTCAGACAAATCCAAATAGCTTGGCTTTTAGGATTAAAATAATCTGATTGTCAATGAGATGTCAGGGGACTTTTGGTTGTGGGTCACTGACGTTTAAAATCCAACATAGAAACTTAGCAAAAATTCTGAATGGCTGAATCATATTTTCCTGTCCATTAGATATACAATTAGGTATCTGTGGAGACACTGGAACAAAATAATTGTTATAAACATTGATGTAAATTGGAAGGAAGTTTCTATCTATTGTCTTTCAATGAGGAGAAATGGATACTGAAGAGCAAAAGGGAGGGAGAAATAGCATGTAATATATAATTGCATTATTTAGAGATACTGAAGCCTACAAAAGGTTTTTCCTTTTTTTTCCCCCTCCTGACACAGTGATTTAATAATAGTCCTGGTGTTTGTAACTCCAGCTGTTCGCACTGTGTGCTGATAAGACCAGAGCTTTGACTCACATTGCACCAATGGTTTTCATATGGCTTTGTTTTTAAGAGATAAAGCTGCCATCCAGTATTTCATGGGGCCAAATGTTTACTTAGTTTGGCAAGTTTAGGCAGCTTAATTTCTGAAGCAGTTCTGTTTGTAAGACTCCAGTCCAGGTGGGAAAAATCCAGAAGCCTGACTTATTCTGCAGCAGTTTTGCACCAGATCTTGCAGAAATTGAGGAAACAAATTTGGGTTGTCTGAATGTCTGTACCGTGACTAATCATGGAACCCAAGAAATGTGACCCCTGCTTAGGTGTATGTGCCCTCATCATTCTACTTGGATCTGGTCCAGCACTAGAAGTCTAAAAGAAGGATCACTATTCAGAGGTCATTTTCAAAAATTTGAAAGATACCCACTATAGCTTGTTTTTCGCTGTTTAGATTAATTAGCCTGTAACAAAAATGGAGTGAGTTGTACTTTCATGTCAGCATAGATCAGTTACTCCATTAGATGCTAATCTCTGCTATGTGTCTTCTGCAAAGCATAAGACATGGTCCCTGTCCTCAGGAAACTTACACCTATTTATGCAGGCGAAATCTAAAGCAGTTAAACAACCCTTGCTGTCTGTATGGAAGATCAGATAATCCATCTTCCACAATGAAAATCAGTGTTCCATTGCCATTAGTCTGCACTCTGCTCAGCTCCTTGAGCCCCTAAGGCATTGCCATGTGCTGTATCTCTGAGTTCTTATCTCACTCATGTATAAGGGCTTGTTTACACGTCTGCAGATTTTCAAGTCTGAGCTCTTTGGAGGCGTGAGCCAAGGTGTTAATTTTTGGTTATTCAAGATCCCAGACACAGTGCTTGACACGTCAATTTATTACTTATTATTTCAACTTTTATTTCTGAATTGGCTACGGTAATTTCATTTCAAATACTTTTACCCAATTTGAGTCATTTTGTAAGATTTGTGTGTTTATGTATATTATACATATATATTTGTGAATACTTATGTATATTTTTATATGAATTATAATATGAAAATTGGGAAATTACTTGTTCAACATACTAGTTTGCCCCCATTATAGCTTTAGTTTAGAATTTTTTGTTTTACGACATCTCGGTGTTGTAAAGGGGCAAGGTTGTTTAAACACAAATTCTCCACTTAGAATTAAAATGTGGGTTATTGATTGAGATTAGCAGTTTCAGTTGTGAGACCCGCTTCATTTTCTGACAACCCTAGCAATACTTCATTGTAGAAACTGGTTCTGAGAAAGAACACAAATTATAGAAGGGGGAAAATTTCATAATTTTGGAGAACCATTATAAAACCTAATTGGTATGTTGCCTCTGATATGTGAAAAGAGAATAGAAATTAATATGCTTGCAATGAGAATGAACTACGAGTTTCAGACCCAAAATCTTGGAAGTTGCAGTTTTGTAATTGTCTACTAACTGTGTTCAAAAATTTTGATGACCAAGTCGGGACTAGAAATGTGTAGACAAGAAAACTCTTCTGCCTGCCCTACCTAAAGATTTTCCTTTGTAAATTTTTTTTTTTTTTGGCATGCCATCTTCTTTAAGAATTTCTGGCTTCAAGTGATTTGGAAGAAAATAAAATTAAAAATCCTGGTAAATGAATTAATTCAAAAGTATGGGGGCATACAAATACACAAATACAACTTAGCAGTTTGGGCAAGCATAATTTGACAAGGTTTGATATTTAGTAAAGATGATGTTTAAAGTAGCTTTATTCAAAAGTCAAGGTCCTACGTCCTGATTGCATCAATAACTGTGTGCCCCTGAGAAATTTATTTAAATTGTGGGTTATTTCCTTAGAAATTTTGTACTACTAAAGGGAAATAATAAACAAAAATCCTGTATGAATGCCCATAACTCTTAGGAACTGAGATATCCAAACTAGCAACAGGGTTCCAGATGCCAATTATTAATTTCATTGGTATGAATTCAACCTTAAATTTCCTTGTATTGTCTCCGTATTTATCTCCTCACACAATGAAGTTTGATCCCAGAGGATCAAAAATTTCTTTTTACTGCACAAGACAGTAGAATTAAAAAAACATTTATAAATGGAAGCCAAACCACATACACAAAGGCAGAAGCAGAAGCTGAAGTACACATACACACACACCTGGGATCTCAAATCTGAATACGAAAGTACACAGAGAGCCTGTCACTAAAGAGAAAGTTCAAGGCTATGGGCCGTATCTTCCGTACCTTCCCATCTTCCATGTGTACTTTTCCCGTTTGTTTATTTAATGAAGGTTGATGGCACAGAAGGAAAGGGTTAATAAAAGTATCCTTTGAAAAGAAGCAAAACAATCAGTATCGAGAGGAAAAGATTTTTTTTTTCCTTTGAGTATGATGTGATGCTTAGAAATCGCTTCTGAGGGGCCTCCCTGGTGGCGCAGTGGGTTAAGCAAGGTTAAGCAACACACTATGAAGCAAACCGCAGCCACTGCTGCACGAGTTCGATCCCTGCTGCCAGCCAGGGGAGGGACCCACATGGTGCGGCAGACCTCTCCTGCTGTGCCCGCTGCTCCCCTCAGCAGTGTACTTCCATTGATCTGCCTGTTCTGCTCCCTGCTCTCTGTGGTGAATCCTCTCACCCCCCCCCACACCTCTGGCCTGTACCCCAGTTCTTGTATACATAAATAATCTTTAAAAAAAAAAAAAAAGAAACCGCTTCTGATAGGGGATTTTTTTTCTTACAACAGAACCTACTGAAGTACAAATTATTTTGTTTTTCCTTTCAACATCCAGCCATAGGATGACACTATACAGCCATCTGAAAGACGTTTCTCTTCCTCAGGAGGGTGACCCATTTTCTAATAGCTCTGTACTTTAGAATTTTGATTTAGATGAATAACATTATAAAAGCAGCTACTGTGTGTGTTTTACGCTTGTGGAAATAACCAGCGTCCTCACCAGCAGCCTGTGAGCCTGTCACCAAACGGCTTTTGATGTCTGATTACATGATCACAAGGACATCTGGAGTGAGTTAGTTTTGAAGTTACTGGTGTGAGGCACTGGCGAATCCAAGCCTTCTGACAGACTTGAAGCAGTAAAAACATTGCTACTTTTAGCAAACCTTTTTGACTTGCAACTGGCTGACGATTCTCAGACTGACATAGCCCTGATATTTTCCAACTGACTTTCTTCTTTCCCTGCAAAACTCTGTACCTTTCACGTATGTTACAAAACCCATAAAGGATTATTCTCTTTGAAAAGGAAAACATACATTCTTAAGCAGCAAAAGTCAGAATCGATGGACTTAATTTGAAGAAACTATATTGTCTCATTTTCCTTTGTCGATGATTTCAGTCAGTCATGCTTTCTTAACTTTAATTTTTAAATAAAGCATATTTGACATTGAATTAAGTTCTGTGAAAATCCAGAGATGAACAAAGACCATCCAAAATGATTAAAAATGCTATAGTTTCACCCACATTTTTAGAACATCTATCAAATGTTCACAGATTTATCAAGTCAGTTTTATTTGAATAGTCTTATTAAGTATAAACTTAGTTAAAGGTTGTACAATTTATCCAGTGATATTTTGATAAGGTGAGATGATTTTTTATTTTTTCATGAGTAAACAATATACATATCTTGGTGCATTTACAAAATGTGGTAGGCCACTCTCCTTTCTTGAAGCCACTGATCATTTTCCATGCTTCCTGGACATGTTTAAAGTTTCTGGGATGGTATTTGTTTCATTTTTTATTGGCGGGGAACATACACATAATATTTACCATCTTAACCATTTTTAAGTTTCCAGTGGCTTCAATTGTAATCATATTACTGCGCAACTACCACACCATCCAGCTCCAAAACTGTATTTCATCTTGCGAAACTGAAATTCTGTTCCCATTAAACGGTGACTCCTTCTCTCTCTCTCCCCTGCCTCGGACATCACCATTTTACTTTCACTCTTGCTGATTTTTGACTTCTCCAAGTACCACATCGAAATGAAATCATCCAGTGTTTGTCATTTCGTCACTGGCTTATTTCATTTAGCATGATGTCAAGGGTCATCTACACTGTAACACTAGCCAGAAAATTATTCCTTTTTAGAATTGAATAATTTGCCATTGTTTGTATATAACACATTCTTCCCTTGTCCATTCACCCCTTAGCAGACACTTTCCCCTCTTTATAGCAGTTGTGAATAATTCTGCTAGACTGTGGTACATCAGTGCCCCGCCACATTCCTCTTTCAGTTATTTTGAGCATATAACCACAAATGGAATTCTTGGATCACATAGTTATTATATTTTCAACTTATCAAGGAATCACCATACTGTTTTCCACTGTGGTTGTACCATTTTACATTTTCCCCAACAGTGTACATGAATTACAAATATCTCTCTATAGTTTCTGTTTTTTAGATAATAGCCACCCTTACAAGTATGAGGCAGCACCTTATGGTCTTGATTAACATTTCTCTAATAATTAGTGATTTGGAGCATCTTTTCCTGGGCTGCATAACTATTCCTATATCCTTCTTGAAGACATGTCTATTCAAGTGCTTTGCCCACTTTTATTTAAATGGGGTTCTTTCTTTGTTATCACTGTTTTTGAGTTATAGTTCTCTATATGTTCTGAACTTTAATCCCTTATCAGATATATGAATTGTAAATATTGTCTCCCATTAGGTTGTCTTTCAAATTTACTGGTAGTTCCCTTCAAAAGAAAGCTTTTCATTTTTGTGAAGTTCAGTTTGTCTGTTTTGTGTTGCTATTGTCTGTTTCTTTGGTATTATATCTAAGAAATTATTGTCACTCTAATGTGATGAAGCTTTTTGTTTTCTTTTAAGAGTTTTTGCTTTTGGTGCTTAGGTGTAGCTCTTTGATCCATTTTGAGTGAATTTTTGTGTATATTATTAGTCCCAGCTTCATTCTTTCATGTGTGAATATCCAGCAACACTTCTTGAAAAGACAGTCCTTTTCCCATTGAAGATCCTATAGCCCTTGTCAAAAATAATTTGACATATGGTAAGATTTATTTTGGCATCTTGACATGACTTTTTAGAATGTAACCCTACCTTCATCTCTAGCCATGTTACATGAAGCAGCCCACATGTGTGCAGAGAACATCTCTGTGTGCCATTGCCCAGCTTGTTCTGCCAGGCCAATGGCAAGTGTCATTCATCATCTTTTCACTTAAAGAATATTCTGTTTCTTTTTAAAGAATGAAAAAAACAGCGTATTTATCTCTTTCCTACCCATGACATACTGGCCTTTATTTATTAATCCTTTCTACCTTATGGCCTATATTTATTAATTCTTTCTATCTCATGTTAAAATTTTCCACATTTTAAGTTTTCCTTACTAGATTCTTAAATCCTTCTGGGTAGGTCAAATTTTCTTTCACATATCCAGAACATAGCATTATGCTTAAAGAACAGGGTGGTGGTGGGTGGGTTAGGGTTTATAAAAGATTCAAATAAGGAATGGAGTGCTTTTTCTAATTGAATAATAGGCTATTTAAACCATAGCACCATTTAATTGCAGTTTTAATAGCATTAAAATGAGACTTCTGTCAACAAATGACCAAGTAATACTACCCAGGATGTCATGGAGAGAAGGACTTTTTTCACTCAGTTCCAAGTTCATGGCATATGTAGACAGTTTAATATATATTTTCAACTGTGTCATTTTATGCCATTAAAAATCTGTCAGCTAGTTTTATTGCCTCTTTATTACAGATAAAGAAGTTAAGAATCAAACAAGTAACTTATATGTCCCTGATTATATAGCTAATAAGTAACAGTTCCAGAATTTTACTTCAAATATATCTTAATCCAAAATATAGACTCTTTTTATTCTACTGCTGAAATCAAAAGTTAGCCTTGAAGTAGTGCCCTAAGGGTTATACATCTGTCCCATTGTTCAAATGCTTTAGGCAATCTTCATTAAAAACTGCCATCAAAACTGGTTTATGAGCTCCCTCACCAAAAAAAAACAAACAAAAAGCAAAACATCATTTCATAGTAACATTATTTTTCACCAAAAATGGTATTGTCTGTTTGATGCCAAAATTTATATTGTAAAGTTGGTCTCAAATGAATGTTTATAGAATTCAGATATCCCTATGAAGCAGAAAGATTTGCCAACCACAAAAATATCTAATGCAGACATTAAAAATATTTATGGAAGAATAGATTCAGATATGCTTAAGTGGCAGAGTTTTATAGCCACTCTTTGTTTATCCAATTTGTCTAGTGGTTAAGACAACTAGGTTTTATCCCTGACTCATCCATTGGCTCTTTTTCAAGTTAGGCAAATATAATTTTGTTCTCGGTCTGGAAATAGAAGATTGTCTTCCATTCTGCTCACAGTGGAATTGCAAGGTTAATGCCTTTTATCTTGAGTATAGCATTTAGCAGACTGTGGGTGCTTAATATATGTTAATAATAGTGATAATAATGAATGTTGATAATTAAAGGTCTTTTATAATTACCAAATTTCTAATGTGTGTTAAATATAATTAAAGGGAAATGATTCAAATTAATATGCATGCACACAAAAACCAGAGCTAGCCACAGCTTTTATTTTTAGCTTCTTAACTAATATCATGAATGTGAATCCAGTATTAAGAAATCCAATTATGAAGACGGTTTCACTAGGGTCATGTATAGAAGACCCATGCATGGTCTAGAAAACTTAGCAAGGCATCTTACTGAGTGGAAAAACATAGATATGAAGGGAAACCACAAAGGAATTTTGTGATCACAGTTTGACCACATGAAATTGTGAATTGGGCATTAATAAGAATTGATCCCCATAATGCTCTCTGTGACTTCAAGGTCAGAAAGCTTTTCCTGGAAACTGGGCACCATCCCAGGAGTGGGTAACAACCCATTTTTGGGGGGCATCCCTGGAAGTTCTATAAAAGTCATAGGTGGAATATAAACAAGAATAAATTATTTTTCAGGCAATTTAGCTTGGACATTCTTTGAACTCATTATTATTTCATAGGTTCTAGAGTGGTAGGTGGGATTTGGGAACTGTTAGAAGCATCAGGTTAGAGTGGTTCAGAACAAAGGACTCTAAAAGTTGATTGTCTAGTTGAAATCCAGTTCTACCACTGACTAGTGGTACATATTTATTAAGTATTTTCCTACTTTTGGTCTTGCTTTTCAATCTATAAAATGGTGATAATGGTAGTACTTTCCTCAGAGCGTTGTCTTGAGAAATAAATGATTATTTTTAGACATTCTTATGATACATGATCAACACAACATGTATATTAAACATGTATTGACTTTATGCCATACATGAATAAAGTAGGTTAAAATAGGCCCTAACTGGAATTTTCAGAGTAATCTTTTTTTAAAGTTGAAGTTGATCAGATTCAGCTTTAATTTAAGGATATCAATTAACACACAACTAGAAAAAATATTGATTTCAAAGTTGAAAATTAAATGTTGGTTGAGTGTCTTCTGCTTATAGAGAACATTTGCAAGTTCTTTTCACTTGAAGACAACAAAACTAAAATATCCCAATTCCAAAAACCAACTCTTCCTACAAGGTTGGGATAGTATCAGTGAATCCAACTCTTTAACTTTCCTTTCCTGTTGTGAAATGGTTTTCTTACTTGTAAACATTTGCTTAAATGGAAAACCTAGACGGTAACTTGAAGGTAGGGATTATTAAGAAACAGCAGTTTCAAATGGTTCAAACTTGTCATCCATCTCCTTCAGTCTTCTGAAAGTCCTTGCCCCTGGCATCTCCCATTTTGCTCTTCCTGCCCTGTCTGTCTTGAATCTCCTTTCTTACTTGTCTATATGGCAGATACCATCTCATTTGTAAAAACCAGGTTAAAAGACCACTTCCTTTTATAATCCTCCCCTGAAACTCTACTCCCTGGCAGAAGTTTGGTGCTATTTCAGCAATATTCTCTAAAGTTATATGTGATATGGCATTCGTTGTGATCATAATGAAAATGTTACTGGAGGAAGCAGTTTTTAATATAGGACCAAAATATCAGAGGTCACACACAAACAGAGCACAGCATTGCTGCCACTCATCTCCTTCACTGGCCCTGACTTGGGCATGCTCTGCTGTGCTCAGAAGCTGAACCAGGTATTCCCGCCTTAGGTCCTGCTAGCCCTTTGCCGTCACTGGTCAGTGAGAATGTTTATCCTCTCCATGAAAAAAATCATGAACACTTACCATTTTTATTATCATGTGTTTCTCCTCCTTTCCACTGGAGTAGAAGTGCAGTAAGGATAAAAAATGAGTTTTAAAAAAAAGAGAGATTTATTTATTTATGCATGCAAGACTGGGGTATAGGCCAGAGGTACTGTGGGTGAGAGGATTCACTGGAGACAGAGTGGGGAATGGAAGAGGCAGATAGACTGAAATACACTGCTGAGGGGAACAGAAGAAGAGACAGGAGAGGTCTGCTGTGCCATATGGGTCACCTCCCTGACCGGGGATTGAACGCTTGCTGCAGTGGCTGCATATGCTTCATAGTGCTGTGTCTTAACTCTGCGCCACCAGGGTGGCCTTGAATGTGCCTTTTAACTCTGTAGTTATCACACTTACTATAAAGAGGTATTTAATAACTGAATTTTAAAAAGCAGTGGATGAGCAAATGGAAAGAGAGAAAAATGGAAAATTTTCAGAGTCTGATAGATTATATTTTTGTAGAGGAAAAAATTAAAATTTTATAGTCTTTGAAGAACAAGATGTCTTGAAGGTAATGTATAGTTTCTGCTTTCTGCTTACATGTTGAACAAGTATGCTTTATATTCATTCAACATGAAATTTATATATAGTCTATACCTATTTAAAAATAAAACCAAGCAGACATAGACTTCAACAATGATTATGTCATTTCTTCTCTTTTAATATAGTTTGAAGTCAATCCCTCAAAATCACTGTACAACTTCTTTCACTTAAACTTGGTGGCAGTGGTAGGGAGGAGGTTTGAAAATAATTCCCGTAGTTCAAGTATAACCTCTGATAAGTATTTTAGTCATGATTTGAAATTATGTAATTTCTTTGTTTATATAACCTAAGTGACCAACAAGACATGAGTTTTTCTGGATTTCCAAAGTTCTTTTTTTTTTTTTTTTCAATTTTTTTTTTTATTTATGCATACAAGCACTGGGGTACAGGCTAGAGGTTCAGGAGGTGAGAGAATCCACCAGACAGGGTGGAGAACAGAACAGGTAGATCAAGATCGACTGAAATACACTGCTTAGGGAAGCAGCGGGCGAGGCAGGAGAGGTCTGCCTGCACCATGTGGGTCACCTCCCCAGCCGGGTGATCCAACTCGTGCTGCAGCAGCTATGGTTTGCTTCATAGTATGTTGCTTAATGCACTGTGCCACCAGGGAGGGCCCATTTCCAAAGTTCTTTTATAGATAAACTAGAAAATAGAAGCTTTATATACCTATGTTCTATTAAACAGATGTATATTGGGAAAATTTTGATCTTGAACCAAAAAAGCATTTACTGAGTATCCATAAATTACTTACCATAAAATAGCAAGTAGAATAAGTAGCCTTCCCTGCCTCTATTTTTGCTTTAGCTTTCTTTAGTACTTATAGCCAATGTTTGTATACATATACTTCCTACGTTAGAAAATTCTGCACATGGAATTTGTTTTCTACCCTGCATTTTAAATTGATTGTGTCATGTAACCTAAAGCTAATTATCTTAAAAATTGCCAAACTGATTTTTTGGTTTTAAAGTTCTTGTAAATTTTCAAATTGGTAGGGCAAAGATAATGTGTCAAATTAAATAGTAAAGCCATGATCTAGGCATCATTTTCAGGGTGACTTTTTTCTGGGCTAATATGGAGAAAGTTTATATACAGTTTTAGCTCATTGCATGATTCTCAAATGATAATATACTATAAATGATTATAGAAAGCCAAGACTTTTTCAGATCTTGTGTTTTCCTGCTGTGACTATGTGAATTTTCTGAGATCTTTCATTCTTAAGCTAGGGCTGACAGTGCAAAATGATATCTAATGTCTTCCTTCAGTTAGCAAATATTGTGCCAAGTCCCATGTTTTATGCCAGGTTTAAAAGATGAATAAACATAGGCCTCCCCAAGGGAATTCTCATTTCTGTGTCTTTCTCCCTCATCCATTGAGAAGTACAGATACATAAATGGAAATTATGATACAATGTAGAAGATGTAAGAATTTTCCTGTGCAAGGAGAGTCTATGGATTTGAAAATATCTCGTGGGAGGTGGACATTTTCTGGAAACACTGAGCTTTAAAGAATGAATAGGAGTCACCTACACCAACTCATCATCAGAAAATGAATTTTAGCCAGAGGACTACACACAGAGATTCAAAAAATAGTATGATTTTCCTGAAGAATTACAAGTGCTTTGGTCTTGCCAAGGGAGTGTTGAAAGATGACAGGCCATGTCATGAAGAACCATGTATGTAATCTGTAGAAGCATGACTTTCTATGTCCTGCAAGAACATTAAAGAGGGTTAAATTGAAGAGTGACAGTTTTAACTTTGCAAACAGTATGGAGGAGGCACTAAAATAACTTAGGTGTTTATTACAGTATATTTCAGGGGAGAGGTGGTAGTGACTGAATTAAAACACAACCACTTTATGTTTCTACATATAGTGATTGATTCCATAATAATTATGAATCAGTCGGTCTGCCTGTTCTGCTCCCCACTCTGTCTCTGGTGGTTCCTCTTACCCCCTCACTTCTGACCTGTACCCCAGTTCTTGTATGGGTAAATAAATAAATCTTTGAAAAGATAAAGAAAAAAATAATTATGAAACACATACAACCTTGTTTAACTTCGCACCAGTCATTGTTCTCAGCGCTTCAAATACTTCATTCTCTCTACTCCTCAGACTCTGATAAGGTAGGTACCACTTACATACTCGTTTTATTGACAAAGAAATGAGGTACACAGAAATTAAGCATAGATTAAATTACATAATCATAAAGCTAACTAGTGACATATTTAGGACATATTAGATATCTTTATTTCTGTCATAATAAGTGACAGAATTACCTAGGAAATCATAGAAATTGGATAAGAAGATGGAACATAAAAGATAAGTCAAGAACAATTCCCAGATTTCACTTTAGGGTACTGAGACATATGTGTATTCTACCAAATGACATATAGAATCTGGGATTAGTTTGTAAACTAACACACTAGTAGAGATGTTTGTAAAATCTACAGAGTAGAAGTTCAAACTTTGAAGTCATAAAACTTGATATAGAGCAGGTGCGTGAAAGGGGAATGCATTGTAAATAAAGTGTCGTGCTGTTAGTTGAGAAGAAAATTAGAGGCAGAGCAGTGGGAGTAGCTTTTATAGAACTTACAATCACATTGGGGAGAAACACAAAGTTCAATTTCATAAACTGAAAACCGTGTAGGAAATGTTAATTTTAAGTTTCAAGATTACAATGTTTTTTATTATTATTATTCATGCAAGAACTGGGGTACAGGCCAGAAGTGCTGGGGGTGAGAGGATCCACCAGAGACAGAGTGGGAAACAGAACAGGCAGATTTGACTGAAAGATGCTGCTGAGGGGAGCAGCGGGCGAGGCAGGAGAGGTCTGTTGTGCCATGTGGGTCACCTCCCTGGCTGGTAGCAGAGATAGAACTAGTGCTCTAGTGGTTGCGGTTTGCTTCATAAGTGCATTGCTTAACCCACTGCGCCACCAGGGCGGGCCCTCAAGATTACAATGTTAAATGGTTCAAGGAGTGGAGCTTTTTCTAAAAACGGTAATGTTTGATCTCATGGTGGTGGTCACCCACATTTTGGGAAGTGAGAGATGCATCTAGGCTTTGAGAAAAAACTGAAATCAGAGTTTCTGGCAGTTGCCTCTGGTTTATGCTTTCACAGCTTTTATCACTTCTATATGCAGATTAATTCCCTCAACATAGGAGAAATGCGGCAGCTACCATTTCAGTTCTCCATATTCAGAGAAAGACTAATTCTGTCTCTAGACTCCAGGTCTTTCACTTTCTGATTTATTTAATTTAGCACAATCACTTCAAGATCCATCTGTAAATCAGCATGGTACGGAGCTGCAGGGGGAGGGGGTCTGCTGTCACACCATACGGTATTCCTGTGGGTCTTAAAGAAAAGAGGAGCATTAAGCAGAGAATTCCTTGAGCAAATTTATAGCAACACAGATATGTAAATAGTGTTTGAGCAGAAACAGATACTACTGGGCAACATAGAAGAATTCTGAATATATTGTTTCTCAAGGAGTAATTGAAATGCCACTTGCCTCAAATATCTGAAGAGCTTGCAGAAAACCCCATTCCTGAGCTAAAATCCAGTCTGTTGAATCAGAATCTTTGAGAGTAGGACCCAGGGTAGCTGTATCTTCAACAATACCCAGGTATGCAGTCTCAAAAGCAGTGGGAGGGAGAAATATGTGCTATCATCAGCAAGATGTAGCTGTTTCAGTATCAGTACAGAGGCAGACCAGACCCATGGAACAGAGCCTCCATGAATGTATTCAGAGATACAATGGGTAGAGTGAATAGATCACAATATATTTGACAAATTAATAAGCACACTAGAGATGTGAAACACAAATTAACTGCAACATTTTGCATGAAATTGTGAAGTTGTTAAAAGCAAATATAAATAAATAAATAAAAAGAAGAAAGTGGGCCAAACATTCTGTGGAAGAGGAAAGAAGGGTTGAAACATAAAGGACTTTTAAAAATGGGACATTAGGATGTGACCGTAGAGATACCCTGTATGATACATTATTTAAAAACATAAGCATGTATTTTTAATTCATTCTTCAGTTAATAAATCATATTTAGTATCATCAGTCTTATTGAGCACACAGACAAGGAAAAACAGTTGAAACTATCAACCAACCTTTTCCCTAGAAACTTTTGTCTCAGGTCTCAGAGGCAAGAATTTAGGTCACTTTTAGACTCTGTTGGATCTGGAAAAGTTAATGTATTTCAAGTAACTGACTGACATTTCCCAAATGCAAGAACAGATAAAGTTTTCCCCAAAGATTTGTGCGTATCATTTTGCTCTCTCTGTGACTAAGGCATCAATGTTAATCTGATCTTGTTGAACAGAACCACCTAACCCCTTTTAGCATTTCTTTGTCTGACTGGTGTTCTGACATTTGGTTGCCTGGTTAATATCAAACATGAAAAGACATTTGTTTCTGGTAGAGCAATTAAGATGAACATTCTGACACTCATGGAAAAGCAAATGAGGAAATCAGTGAGGCAAAAAACTCCAAATCACAGATAATGTTGGTTATTTCCACCTGAGTTGAGAATGCAGATGCGTTCAAGTTCAACAATAGAAGCAATGAATTGGGAGACCCACCTACTGGTCTAAGATTGGAACCTTACTGCGTGGTGGTGGAGAAGATATAATTATACTGTTTCCCAGGAGCAGTTTCTTCCTCTGTAAAATGATATGCTAAGAGTACACTGTGAGTTCTCACGTACGACTGGTAGGGATCTACTGGATGTAGCATTTTTGGAAATCACCAGTGATTTAATTCTCTGTCTTAGAGTTTGTAGTGAGGAAATGGTTTTTCTACTTTTCCCCCAATTTTACAGGTTGTCTTTAGTTCTAAATCATTTTATTTCAAGCATTATGTCTAACTTTTAGTTTTAGTTTTCCATCATTTATTTCAGGTATTTAATAAGATTCTGAAAGTGTTGAAACTGGCTTGATGTTTGCTTCTGCTGAATTCTGTGAAGTTCGTGATGGGTGGCTGAGTTATGCCCTTGAATAAAACTGGTGGTTCTGTCTGGAAGGGAAAATATGAGGAAGTAATCCTAATACAAAACCAACACTTCTCCCTGGTCGCCAAATATTTCTTTATATCCTTTTTATTTTTCCTATACTGTTATTTTTATTTTGAATACTTGACTTTCTTGGGTGATTGATACTGCTTTCCCTGACTTAAAATTTCTCTATTACCTGACTTTTTAACTTGATTTTTTAAAGTATGGATTAGTTTTAAATTTTTAAATATTTGTGTTGTGCTATGTGCATTTACAAAAATAATTTTTTACCCTAAGTTACAATATTTCTAGTATATATATCTAGTATATATATCTTGAGAATATATATTTTTTAAAGATTTATTTATTTATGCATACAAACACTGGGGTACAGGCCAGAGGTGTGGGGAGGTGAGAGAATTCACCAGACAGAGCAGGGGGCAGAACAGGCAGATGGACTGAAACATACTGCCTAGGGGAGAGTGGGCCAGGCAGGAGAGGTCTGCCTACACCATATGGGTCCCCTCCCCAGCTGGGAGCAGGGATTGAACTCTTGCTACAGTGTCTGCGGTTTGCTTCACAGTGCACTGCTTAACCCACTGTGCCACCAGGGAGAGCCCTATATCCTGAGAATATTTTTAAGTTTTATAATTCATATGTAAACCTTTCATTCATTTATAATTTTCAGTGATATACATAGGAATCTGTTCTTATTGTTTGATAATGCCATTTAAAATAATTGGTGACTATCATTTATTGAATGTTACTTATTTGTTTATTCAGATATGTTTTATCCTATAATTTCTGAAACTCACATACTCCATCCATATTCTCGTTTCCATCCTTCTTGCATTCCCATAATAAAGCCACCTTGGCTATGATCTGCTAGGACTTAAATAACTACACTGCTGAATTCAATTTGCTGTTGTCTTACTTAGGTTGATGTCTGTGTAACTGAGAAAGTTTTATGTTTTTATTTCTTGTATAGTCCTTATTTGTTTTCAGCATTATGTCTTCCATAATTTATATTAGCTTCTTAAAATGAATAGGGAAACTTTTTTCTGTCTTTTCACTCATTCTCTGATGCAATTATTTTTGTATTGTGATTGCATTTTCATAAATTCACCTGTTTTAGATTCTGTGTGTGTATGTTATTTGTATGTTTGTTTGTGGGTAGGTGGGGCAAAGGACAAGGTAGTTTATTCAAATTATAAAATTTTTGATTACTTTGAAAACCTTCCAGAAAGCTCTCTTTATTGTCTTGCTTTCAAATTTGTTGCTTTAAGTAGTCATAGAATTTTAAAGTAATCTCCTTTACTTGTATAGTTATATTCTTCCCATGCCACCGGTGGTGCTGTCATGTCCTTCAAACATGAATGTGTCCCCCTCAGCCTGGATGAGACTCTATATTTAGGTTTTAGAATACTTGAATTTGGACCTCCCTGGTGGTGCAGTGGGTTGAGCACTACACTGTGAAGTATCCGCAGCACAGCAGCAGCAGGAGTTTGATCCCTGGTCAGGGAGGGGATTCACATAGCATAGCAGACCTCTCCTGCCTCATCCGCTGATCTCCTCAGCAGTGTATTTCAGTTGATCTGTCTGTTCTGTTCCCCACTCTGTCTCTGATGAATCTTCTCACCTCCCGCAATTCTGGCCGGTACCCCGGCTCTTGGATGCATAAATAAATAAATCTTTAAAAAAAAAGAATACTTTAATTTCCACTATGATTTACTCTTTATACTATGAGCTATTTAATAGCACATTTTAAATTTCTATGACTACTTAACTTTATAGTCACCACTAATTTAATCACAGCATTCATAGAGAGATTTATATATTGACTTCTTGAAATTTTGTGACTTGAGTATATTGCTATTTTTTATAAAAATTGCTTAATTAAAACTAATGCATAGCTCTTAAGTGCTTCTCTTTTAATCAAGATTTTTAAAATACTTTGTTCAAATAGTTTACATACCTACTTTTAAAATAAAAATTGTCCTATTGACTAGTTTTTGATGAAAGTATAGTTAAATCTTACAGTATCATTACATATTTGTCAAATTCTGCTTCTAACTTACTGAGATTTTATTTTGAATATGCTGAGGCTGTCACTAAGTGTTTAGATTTTATATGTTATATGTTCTTGATGAATTCTTCCCTTTGTTGAATTTTTTTCTTTTTTTCCATATTAGCAATATTTCTAACTTCCATTTTTCTGACTCTAATATTTCTAACTCCCATTTTTCTTATTCTTGCTGCTGGCAAGGCTGCGCTCACACTCATCCTATAAAATTTGAGCGTAAAGGGGGGTACAGACTCTGCCTTGTGATGCTTACCCATGGCATGGGTAGCAGAACACTCTGATCGTTATACAAACTTGTTTGGTGTCAATGAGTAATCAAAGAAATAATACTTTGCTGTTTCCTTCTGCCCCCTTGGCTTCAGTTTCCAGAAGCCTACTCCTTAACCCAATCTGTGTGAGGTTGTGACATCATCCCTAGTCTTTTGCCCAATAGGCAATGATCTGCCTTGTAAGACAATCCATGATTTGTGACTCAAAAAGCCTCACACATTTTTTCAGAATAATAGAAATCCTTATCTACCCTTTACATAGAACATTAGCATTCCTCATAAAATTTTCAATTTTAGTATCTTCTACCTAATCCATAGTAGTGTTCCCAATTGCCTTCCAAATATTTTTAAAATAATATTTTATCCAAGACCACTCATTTCATCTAAGATGTCAAAGCTAGTTGCTCTTTTTTACATTTCTATAATCTAGAATAGACTATTTACAATACTACACTGACTTGCACACACAAAACCACAAAATACAACCAATTGTCCTTTATAAATCATTTATATGCATTTAATTGCTTCCTTGTGAAGTAAGTTGACTTATTTCTCTAGTATCTCTAGTTCTGTTAACTGAAATTTGTGCTAAAGACTTGAATAAATTTAAGGTAATATTTTTTAGAAAGATTACAGCATATGTAATATATACTTCTTAAGTATCAGATCAAAAGATATGTAAGATATGCTTTGTTTTGTTTTCACCAGTAATGAACTAAATTTGATTATTGGATAGAGGTGACAATCTTATCCCTTGTTTGAAAACGTGAATTTGTTCTACTTGAAATGAGAAATATTCGTTTTGGGGGGTCCAAATCCAGTTACTGGTAATATTTTTACATTTTAAATTTTATTTAAGACAATAATTTCTTCAGTTATTGTGATATGCTGTTTTTCAAACATTATTTCATTTATTCTACACTTGCTGGAATTCTTTTATAATATAGTGCTTTCCCAGCTTTTCATATAGCTCATACAGGGGAAATGATTACATTTTTTATTTTAAATGACTAATTATCAAAATAATTTGTTTAATGAAAGTGACAAATGTGTTTTCTCTGTATTTTACATTTTTGAGAATCCCTGTGAACTCAGACTGTCATAGATATAGTGTGCTTTATCAATTACAGTCATTCTTTCTGATGCTTTAACTTTGCATGTTTTTAAAAAGATTATTTAGGCATACAAGAGCTGGGGTACAGGCCAGATGTGGGGGGTGGTGAAAGGATTCACGAGACAGAGTAGAGAACGGAACAGGCAATTTTATTGAGATACATTACTGAAGGGAACAGTGGTTGAGGCAGGAATGGTCTGCTGTGCCATGTGGGTCACATCTCTGGCCAGGGATCGAACTCATGCTTCAGTGCAATACTTAACCCCTTACACCACCATGGAGGCCTCGATGCCTCAACTTTGATGAGTAGGAAAGCCCCTGAAGACTAGCTTCTAGGTTCATGACATGACTTCTAATTTTTGCAAGCCTCCACACTTTCTAGAGTATACAGATTTCCCAAGATATCCTTATACCTTTCTTGGACCAGACTTTTCATCAGTCTTCTTTCCAGAAACTTAGACAGTGGAATTAGTTTGAAGCAAAACTCAGGTTGCAGATATGCCTATTATTCCTGAGAACACATTATTTCTATATCATTTTCTAGCAAGAGTTAGACGATGTGGGAATATATGTATTTAAATTCTTGTGTTCAAATCAATATCTCTAATTCAGTTTTAGCATTTGGAGTTTAATTTTAGTTTCTAATTGTTTCTCTTTCACACTGAAACTTGTTATTGACCTCAAAGCTTCTCACTTGAATTGTTCTACAATTTTAAAAGTTTCAAAATTGCAGCACTGACATACAATTAATAACTAAATATGTATCATCAAATCATTTTTCTCTAAAGCCATTTGAAATCTTTTACTTTGCCATGCATGTGTGCATGTGTGCATGTGTGTGTTTATACAGAAAGATATACATCTACATCTACACATTACTTTAAATATAAAATACTCTTATGTAGTATTTCTATTTCCTTAAATATGATTGTTACTTTATATTCTGCATCTACTGATTAGTGCTTGGATACTTTTTTGTATTTTCTATAAAGTTTCTTTAAGCTCAAAATACTGGTAATTAACATTTCAAATTCGTTAATTAGGCTAGCAACCTTTGTGAGAAGTTTTTGTATTCATGCAACTCATACCTTCCCATGAATTGACTTTACAAATTATGAAGTACTTCCTATATCTATTTGTATTTCATGAAAGAGAAATTGTGAAATACAAACTTTTTAAATTTCCAGAAATGCCTTTAGTTTGCCCTAACACTTAGATGATAGCTTATTTGGATATAAAAGTCTAGCATGCCAATGTTTCCTTAAAGCTTTAACCATCTTGATCCAGTCATTTACTTTTGGGCATTTGGGTTGTTTCCAGGTCTTACCAATTATAAGTGGTGCTGCAATAAACATGGGGGTACAGGTGCTCTTTTGGATCAGTGTTTTTATCTCTTTTGGGTAGATCCCTAAGAGTGGGATTGCCGGATCATATGGAAGTTCCATACCTAGTAGACTGAGGAACGTCCATATGGCCTTCCATAGTGGTTGGATTAACTTGCATTCCCACCAGCAGTGTACTAGGGTTCCTTATTCCCACATCTTCACCAACATTTGTTGTTGTTGGTTTTTTTGATGTGTGCCATTCATACCAGTGTAAGGTGGTACCTCATTGTGGTTTTAATTTGCATTTCCCTGTTTATGAGAGATATTGAGCATTTTTTCATGTTCCTGTTGGCCATTTGTATGTCCTCTTGGGTGAAGTGTCTTTTAAGTTCTGCCCATTTTTTGATTGGGTCGTTTGCTTTGATTTTCTTGAACCCTATGTGTTCTTTGTATATCTTTGTGATCAGTTCCTTGTCAGTTGTATGGGGTGCAAAGATTTTTTTTTCCAATCACTGGGGAGTCTTTTCATTTTGGTTAATGTTTCTTTTGCTGTAGAGAAGCTTTTTAACTTGATACAGTCCCATCTGTTTATCTTCTCTCTCATTTTTATTGCTTTGGGGGATGCATCTTCAAAGGCGTTACTGAGATGTACATCTTAGAGCATTTTACCTATGTTTTCGTCTATATATTTTATGGTTTCAAGTCTTACATTCAAATCTTTTATCCATTTTGAGTTGATTTTTGCACATGGTGTAAGATAGTGGTCTAGTTTCATTTTCTTGCATGTGGCCAACCAGTTTTGCCAGCAGCATTTATTGAATAAGCTGCCCTTGTTCCATTACATATTCTTTCCTCCTTTGTCAAAGACCAGGTGTCCATATATGTGTTGTTTTACTTCTGGGCTTTATATACAATTCCACTGGTCTTTGTGTCTGTCTTTGTTCCAGTACCAAGCTGTTTTAATTACTATTGCTTTGTAGTAAAGCTTGAAGTCTGGGAGTGTGATACGTCCAATCCCCTTCTTTTTAGTCAGGAGAGCTTTGGCTAATGGAGGCTTTTTATGCCTCCATATGAATTTCATCAATATTTGTTCACTTTATTTGACAAATGTCATTGATATTTTTATTGGAATAGAGTCGAATCCATAAATCACTTTTGGAAGGATGGCCATTTTGATAATGTTGATTTTTCCTACCCATAAGCAAGGGATATCTTTCCATTTACTCGTGTCTTCTTCTATTTCTTTTAATAGTGTTTTATAATTTTCTCTATATGTGGTACATATACACAATGGAATACTATTCAGCAATCAAAAATGATAAACTGAAGCCATTTATAGAAACATGGAATGGAGCTAGAAGGAATTATACTCAGTGAAGTAAGTCAGAGGCAAGAGAAAAATATCAGATGGCTTCACTTTAGGAAGAATGTGAAAGAGCAACAACTACAACAACGACAAAAAAAAACAAAAACAAAAAAAAACAAAACAAAAAAAAAAACAAAACAAAACAAAAAAAAAAAAACAAGAGAAAGCTCAAGGAAATGGGCAATTACAACCAAAAACAAAACAACAAACTCAACAAGATCAAAAAGTTAGAGATAGACCAAAGGGAACACGGGGGCGGGGGGCAGAGGGAGGGAAGGGCAAAGATAGGGAGGAGTGGAGGGCATAAAGAGCACAAGGGACTGAGGTGATGGTGCATAGGTGAAATGGTGGTGGGAACTCCATGAGGACTACAAATGTTGTCAAATACAATTAAATCTAATTTAAAAAAAAAAGCTTTAACCATCTTGATTCATTTTCTTGTGCCACCTATTGTTGGCAGAAATCTAATTGCCATCTCTTTGTGGGTGGTATGATTTTCTTATGATATTTCTCTTTTTCAGTTTGTTTTCTTTTGATACTGGAAATACAGTTTCAACCTAAGGATTTAGTCTTCCTTATATTTTTAAAATTTGCTAGCCATTATCTCTTATAACAATTCTTCACAACTTCCTTCATTTTCTTCTAGAATTCTCTTAAAACACTCAGTTTTACTTCTCAACATTTTCTAGAATACAGCATGTCCATGGCTTACACCCCACTCACAACTTTGTTATAATTCAGTTTCAAGTATTCTATGCTGTTTATCTTGTTGTTGAGCTTAGGTTGTCCTATAAGTCTTCTTTTTATATTTAATCATTTTTTTTTTCCTGTGTGTTTTCAGTAGACTATTCTGCTACCTTCTGCTGGAAGTCACTACTTATGTTCTTTTAAATGAAAAGTGGGAAAAAAACTCAGTCTCTCCTTTATTATGGAATAAATATTGTGCAATAATAATGAAACATTTTATCATAAAACATCTTTACATTGTCTAAAACACCCATAGTTTTGATACTTAAATTGTGGATAATTGAGTGAATTCATATTTGTACTTTCAATTAATTTTTTATTATAAAGAAATAAGAGTATTTTTGTGGGAGGCATTTTTATAAAAGTATAATTGACATATAATCCTATGCTAGGTTGAGGTTGATAATAAGTCAATATTTGAATATATCACAAAATGATCAATATAATAAAACTAGTTAACTGCATCATATGTAAAATAAAATTCTTTTCTTATGATGACTTCTTCTAAGATTTACTCTCTTAGCAAATTTTAAATAAGCAATTATAGTATTGTTATCTATAGTTGCTGTGTTATATTACATATAATATTATAACATAGTATGTATAGTAATATAAGTTATAGATAGTTGCTGTGTTTATAATTTATTTATTTTATGGTTAAAAATTTATAGCTTTTGACCTCTTTCCCCCATTTTACTCATCACAAACCCCTTTCCTCTGACAAAAAACAAGAGTTTTCTTCATCTGTGAACCTATTTTTGTTGTTGTTATTATTTCAGATTCCAACTATAAATGACATCATAAAGTATTTGTCTGTCTCTGTTCAACTTATTTCATTTAGCATGTTGTTCTCAAGGTCCATTCATGCTGTCACAAATAGCAAGGTTTTATTGTCTTTTTTTATCCTTGAATATTTCATTGTGTCCATGCTTTATACACACAAATATATATGCGTATATATAGTGTGCATTTGCATATGTACATAAATATATCATACATTCTGTATCTATCCATTGATGAACCCTTCAGTTGTTTCCATATCTAGGTCATTGCAGTGAATATAGGGGTACATATATCTTTTCAAGGTATTGTTTTTACTCTTTGGTTAAATATCCACAAGTGAAATTGCTGAATCATAGGGTACCTCTATTTTTAATTTATTTGAGGAATCTACATACTATTTTCTATGGTGTTTACAGCTATTGACTGTCTATTGACAGCGCAGAAGATTCCCTTACATCTTCAGCAACACTTGTTATTTTTTTTTAAATGAAAGCCATTGTAATAGGTATGAAGTAAATATGGTTTTACTTATGTTTCTCTGTTATTAGTGATGTTCAGCATGTTTTCATGTACTTGTCCATCTGTATAGCTTCTTTGTTTTTTTAAAAGATTTTGCTTATACATATAAGAGCTGGAATACAGGCCAGAGGGGCAGGGAGGTGAGAGGATTCATCAAAGATAGAGTGGGGAGCAGAACAGATAGATAGTCTGAAACACACTGCTGAGGGGAGCAGCAGATGAGTCAGGAGAGGTCTGCTGTGTCATATGGGTCCTCTCCCTGGCTGTGATTGAATTCACGCTGCAGTGGTTGTCAAAGTCCCACAGTGCAGCACTCAACCTCTTACGCCCCCAGAGAGGCCCTGTATAGCTTCTTTGGAATGTGTCTATTCAGATATTTTGTCCATTTTTTATGACATTGTTTTCTTCTGCTGTTGAGTTGTATGAGTTCTTTATTTTAGATATAAAATCATTATCAGATACATGGTTTGCAAATATTTTCATCCATTCAATTTGCTGCCTTTTCAATTAGTGGTATTTTTTGCTATACAAAAGGTTTTTAGTTTGTAGGATCCAAACATGTTTATTTTTGCTTTCGTTAGTTTTGCTTTTGTTATCAGATTTTTAAAAATCATTGCTAAGAGGGTCTCCCTGGTGACTCAAGGGGTTGAGCCCAGCACTCTGGGCTTCCGCAGCCACTGCAGTGTGAATTCAAACCCCAGTCAGGGAGGGGACCCACATCGTACAGCAAACCTTTCCTGCCTTGCTTGCTGCTCCCCTCAGTTGTGTAGTTCAGTGGATCTGCCTGTTCTGCTCCCCACTCTGTCTCTGGTGAATCCTCTCATCCCTCTGTGCCTCTGGCATGTACCTATGTACATAAGTAAATAAAATCTTTAAAAAAAAAATCATTGCCAAAGACCGTGTTGGGTAGCTTATCACCTATGTTTTTTTTCTACAAGTTTTGTGGTTTCAGGTCGTGAATTCAAGTTTCGAGGTAAATTTTATGTATAATTTAAGGTGGTTTCATTATTTTGCATGTGACTATCTAGTTCTCCCAACATTGTTGAAAATATTATCTTTGCACTGTAGGATCTTAACTCCTTAATGTAAATTAGTTGACTGTACACACATGTGTACACACACACACGTCTAAACTTAATTCTAGACTTCCCTATTCTATTGATCTATGGTTTCTGTTTATACTGATACTATACTATTTTGGTTGCCATTGCTTTGTAATACAGTTTTATAAAAAACTTTGAAAACTGTATTTTCTATATTTCTTTTTTTTTAATTGATAGACCTTTGGTTTGAATGCTATATAATATTTAGCAGTATAGCTTCACACTTCAATAACAGTATGTACCATCCACATGTACCACCAAGGTTCATGTATCATTCAATATTATCAAATTGAACACCTCCCTCCTTCCTCCCATATATTTTCTCCTTCCTCTTATACATTTTCTTTTTCTTTTCTGGTAACCCCTGTTTTGTTCTCATAGTCTGAGTTGTTTTTGGTGTGTTCCTCTGCAAATTTGTGTTGTTTGCTTACATTCTACATATATGTGAAATGATCCAGCATTTGCTTTTCTCTTTCTGATTTATTTCAATTATGCTAAACAAAATCTGTATTTATATCATTAGAAAATAATCAGTATTAACTATGTTCAATAATATTATACTGAGGATTTCCTACATTTCCGTAAACTTATACTTGAATTTAATAAAATACTCCATGCTACTTATTAAATTATCAGAAAGTTTGTCCAAATTCTCATTCATATAATTAGCTCATGCTGATAATACAGCTTATAGTGTAATGCCCTAATAAGATTTTTAATAAAAGTTATTTTAAATAGAAAAATTAAACACACGAGAACAAAAATAACTATAATCATTTAGTGTTTAAAGAAATTGTTCATATAATTTCCTAACATTACCTGGTAATATTTCTTAGTTTAGTTATATTAATATTTTGGTGACGATAATGATACAGGCTTTGGAAAAAACAGTATTGAGTCACATATACTAAAATTAAAATTTTATGTAGCGGATCAAACTTAGTTCATTGTTTTTTGGTTTGTTTTGTATATGATGCATAGAAACCACATAATAAATATTGAATTGCAGTAACTGTGATCCAGAGGGATTAAATGATTTTACTATGTCCTGAATACTTTTATACACATTAAGATATATCTTTTGAATATTTTAAATTCTGTATTTGAAATTCAACACAAATTATTAGCAATGAGTGTAATTAATGGAAAGTAAAGAGTTAAGAATTAGCTTTCTTGATTACTTTCCACTTAACATTCCATTGCCCTATAGGTGAATATATATTTTATTTATTTGCATAATTGCCTGATTTAAAAAATAAAGTTTATAATTGTTACTATTTTTTTCCTGCAAACAATATTTTTTCAAGTAAATCAGTATGCATCATCTTAAATGCCATCACCATGTGGTTTAAAGTTATGTCCTTCTAAAAAAAGAAGATTGATTCTAGCATTGTCCTGCTGTGGCAAATTTTGAGAAGATGTCAGAAACTTGTTTTATTTGCTCTGAAGTAAGGAACTAAGATAAAACTAAAATAAAATTAAAAGGAGCTTAGACAACATTTCATCTCATGCTATTTTTGAAAAAAAAATCTAAATGTATATAGTAAACTTGTGTCTTGGTAGGGAGTCTGTAGACATTATCAGATCAATCTAAATTGAGTCAGTGTATATGTGGTAGGCAGAAACTGGTGGAAATTAGTTTATCTTCCCCAGACTCTTTCTGTTTTCTTTGTACAAAATAGGATAAACTCGTTTTCAGACCTGATTAGGTTTCTTTGTTGTTTTTCCCCCCTTTTCCTAAAAGGGCAAGGATACTCTATACTTTGTTATATTCACACCAACTATTAGACGAGAAACCATGAAAAAGCACTAAGCACATATATGACCTCTGTACCTAGTATTAAGAAGATATGTTAAATATAAAATATGAAACTTTTCAAAGTATAGGATATGAACATCTATCCCTTATGCTTTTCTGTTTCATTTGGTGATAAATAAGAATCAAAGCAATAGGCATGATTCTCATAGTAGCATACATGTAAGGGACCTAACTACAAGATAGTCTTTATTTTAACAAGGTTTGTACAAAATATATTACCAACCCATCAGAGAAATAGAAAGATTGTTGCATAGGTAGTCTTAGTGAACATTTTAGGAGCTTCTTTTGTTTTAAATATCAGTTTTTCTTTTATTTAGATGTGGGTATCCCCCCTCCCCACCATTGGATACAATTATCAGAGGGGCTTCTTTCTCATTTATAAATGTAGATTGTACTCAGGATATTTGTATCAAACATGTTTGACCTATGTGATGCTTTCTGAAAAAATTTTACTAATCTGTAAATTATCTATTTGAACAAAAACAAAGACATTAATTACAAAGATTTTTGAAAGAACTTATTTAATCAATTTTTATGCTAAGAATTATATATATTGTGTTACAATTTTGCATATAACAAGGTTTTCTGCTCATTTTAACTCTTAAAAGTTGGTTACTTGTGAAGGAATTATCTAGCTTGAGGATTTTGAAAGCAGAGTTTAATGTTGGTATATAAAACTATTTATGGAAAACTTTTGTGTTGTCTATTGCCTACTCCCAATAGGATGAACAATAACTTAACTTTGTAGTAAATCATGCTGATTTATGTTCTTTGCCTCCTACATCATTTATGAAGAAAATACTGTGATCAGATGAGGTCATAGTAATTATGGCTGTCTGATACGTCAAAGAGGCTCCTTACTACTCCACAGCAGCTGCGGCAGGGTAGAGCATTCTCATTCACTGTCCGTCACAAAACCTGCAAGTGTTCACAGATGATGGCTTCTTTTTAATCTGTAAAAGGGTTGCTCCCCAAGACTCAGAATGCCCTTTTGTTTCATACACACTCAAGGAAAAAAAAAAGTCAGTTCTCCAATTTATTCCTTAATAATAACAATCCTCCAAGACTCCATATTTTCCTAGGTCATTTAGACAAATGTTGCTCTACATCAAAATATAATTAAATGATACATTATCAGTTTAAATTGCATTTTTGGTGTATTGTTTCTAAATAATTGTGATTTATGGTGCTGCTGACTGCTTTTAAAATTGTTAAGTGTTCTCTAGCTCACTGAATGTTTTTAACTTTGTTCTATTGCCCAAAGGCTAAAAATCACATTGAGGACAATTTTATAAATCAAAGCCATTAATAAGTAATTTATATTATGACTGATATATAAAGGACAATGGTAGGATGGCCTTTTAAAAACATTACAACTTATAATTTGATGTGACTTGAAATGGTTATTGTTTATAATATAGTGTAATGAATCAATCTCTTCTAGCTCTGTAGTTATTTTACACTGAATTTCTCAATGAAGGAATATTTTAAAAAGTCAGTTATCTTATATTGTTTAATTATATTAAATTTGAAAGTTATCTACCAATAAACTTTGGTTATATATCTGTAAAGATTTTTTTCAGTGGTAACTATGGAAAGAAAATTTTTTAATAAAATGGCTCAACCCTCTTAGAGGAAGAAATGTTTAAAATGTATGTATAGAAAGTCCAGGTTAGCACAGGACCATTTTAATTCACCCTAAAAAATCAAAAGGGTGAAATCAAGTCATACATTTAGAAATATATATATGTCTGTGAGATTTTAAAAATTCTACCTGCCTCCAAGGAAATGAGAACCCTCTCTATTTTAGGTTGCAAAATGACTTCTGTATCTACTATTATTTTATAAAAAATAAATTAAAAGCTGTTCATCCTAGCTGACGTATTTATATTAGAGTTTTGGACAACTTTTCTGATAGAATGGTGACAATCCCAAGACTCTATGAAAGTATGCAATGTACTTGACCTCTGAAGTTATACTTTTTTCATACAATGTACTTGACCTTTGAAGTTAGAATTTTTTCTTTTTTTTAAAGATTTATTTATGCATACAAGAAATGCAGTACAGGCCAGAGGTGTGGGGAGTGAGAGAATTCATCAGAGATAGAGTGGGGAACAGAACAGGCAGATTAACTGAAACACACTGCTGAAGGGAACAGTAGGTGAGGCAGGAGAGGTCTGCTGTTCCATATGGGTCCCCTCCCCAGCCAGCGGCAGGGATCAAACTCTCGTGCTGCAGTGTCTGTGGATGCTTTGTAGTGCATTGCTTAACCCACTGTGCCACCAGGGAGGCCCTAGAATTTTTTCATAAATACACACATTTGCTTTATATTGTGCCATTCAAACTATCAGTAAAATCTTTAACAATGAATGAAAGAAATCCTCATCCTTAAAAAAGTTAATATTCATCTATAGTAAATCCATTGCAAATACTGAATAGTTGCCTGTAATATTTTGAAGTTGAAGTTATACAATAGTATTTTATTATACTAAAATTTCAAATTTGTATAATTAACAATGTATCACATTTTTTGAGTATCTTATATTGTATGAGAATTTTAAACATTCAACTTTATCTAATTTTCTGACACTGGGTTTATACTTGCCTTATTAAGTTCTGTAGATCAGAATGAGAAAGGTGATAACTAAAAAATGTGACCTTCAAGTTAGGTCAATAGTTTAAATTACTTGCGATTTGAATATACAGAACAGCAGTGTAGTTGCAAAGCTGTCTGATCAACTATAGTTTTCAATGCATAACTCTTGTAGCATATAACAAGATTCAAGCAAGACCAAAGTAAAGGATGTTAGTCAAAAGTAACAGCCACCACACAAGGGATTGAGTCGCAGTACTGTGAAGCTATCTATCCACAGACATTCCAACATGAGTTCAGTCCCTGGCTAGGGAGCTAACTTACATGGCGCAGCAGGCCTCTCCTGTCTCACCTGCCACTGCAGCTCTTCTCAGCAGTGTATTTCGGTCGATTTGCCTGTTCTGCTCCCCACTTTGTCCCTGGTGAATCCTCTCACCTCCCTTTCCCGCATGTCTGGCTTGCACCCCAGCTCTTGCATACATAAATAAATAAATCTTTAAAAAAAAAAAAAAGTAACAGCCACCAGTACCTTCAACAGCCTAAGTCAATTGTTGACTTCAAGAGCACGACTAATAAAATTGTATCTTCTTTTGCTAATTTCTCCTTTTCATATTTAGGATAACTATATCAATTTCATGTCAATTCAGTTCATTTAAAAATCTAGGACAATTAAAGACTGCATTTCATGTCATTTTCAGCTCAGTAATTAACATACTTCAAATTCAGTATATGTAGTTTTGGGCTTCTCAAAGTGTGTTCCAAAGGTTTTTAGTCTTCTAGATGACCTTGAGTTTAATAAGAATGGGAAATACTACCTATTTACTACATGCTCTCCCTCTGAGTATTTTGTAATGAATTTTTCTTTTAATTTACACTAATGTGTCTCAAGTTTATTTGACCACATGACCTTTTTGTAAACAGCATCTACTTGTGCTCCTTGGAAGACATTATGGAAAATACTAAATATACCAACATTATCACCTCTCATTAATAGCACCAAATGTCATCCCTAAGCATAGTCAACTAATCACACCTAGGTTAATTATCAACTCTTTCTTTTAATATCTAGATTTAGTTTGATAGTTGAGTAGGAAGGAAGGGGGAAATGAGTAATGTTGTTCTGACAATCATTATGCTTCAAAGGGTCTGTTAGTCTGAGGATTAGCTTCTTTTGGGACTTTGAACAAGTTAAAGAACCTTTTTTGTCCTATTTTGCTTGTTTATCCATTAAGAGTATCAAGCCACTGCCTTTTAAATTCTGAAATTCCAAATCTCGAGACTGAGTTTCTTTTTTCTTACTCTTTCTTATGAACCAGAGATTGGAAATAAAAGATGGATGGATAGCAACAATTCAGTCATTATCTTCTATGATACTCCTAACATTTTGCTAGCTGTTTGTATTGATGTACACAGTGACATTAGAGGCAGCCAATGAAGTGCTCCAATTCCTTAGCCCTGTGAATGTTCTTAGCCCAAGAAGGCAAGAATGAAGAGGCATCCCTAAAGTCCCCTAAATCTTGTTCTTAACAAGATGTAATATAATTTCCAAATAAATTGAAACCAATTCAGATACCTTTCAGAATGATCAGAAGTGACTGAGATAATAGGAATAGAGAAGCTTGATGTGAGTAGACCCTTGAGATTCTTTGTCTATAGAAAACAGGTACATGAAGTAACAATAGTTATTTAAAACAAATTGTTCTGTTGTACAACTGCATGGTCACTAACAACTTATTTTTCTATTTAAAAAACAAGACCCTGGGGATTTTAGCACTGAAAGGTAGGGTTATACTTAAAGGTTACATAGTAACTTGCTCAAGGTCTCCTTTAATGGAAAGTAGTTATTTGAATTTGTTATCAGTTAAGCTCACTTTGTCTTTACAAGTCTGTTATAACCCTTGACTTAACAACTGGGAATGACTTCATTGTGATTTATGTATATCAAGGCTTTCCAAGAAGGCATTTTCTGTAATAGAGTGAAGTATAATTTATTTAGGAAAAAATGTTTTTTTCATGGTGAAATGATTAACCCAAATTCGTTAGGAACCATGAGGACTTTAGTTAATAAGTTAAGGCATTTTAAACTCTGATTATTCATAATTCAGTGTTGCTCCTTTCATTTTCTATGACAAAGCAAATAGTTCATGTTCATTCCATGGGTATTTCATCACTGTTCATAATTTTTGTTAATTGTACAATTTTCCTTTTATGTTTATAGGTGAGACTATTTCTTTTCTAAAGATGGGCCATAGATTCTCTTCTTTTCCTTAGCAATTTCTTCTCTCCTTCTACCCATTCTTCTAAGGTAGAAATTCAAAATAAATGTGACTTCATTAATTTAAAAATGAATATATGTTGATTAAAATCACATTTAAAAATTCATAAAGTATTATGGTGATTCTAAATTATTTCCACATTTTTTTCCTAATGTGAGGGTGTGAATTTTTTTGTTTGTTTGTTTTTAGTTGTTTTCCTAGTGTTAATTTTAAATTACTAATTACTCTGTGGTCAGAGAATGAGGTCTGTATTTAGAATCTTTTTAAAAATAAATTTTATGTCATATTATGTAGTCAGATTTTTCTGCTTATGTATCACTTTTTTTTATATTCCTCATATGTCCTTATTGCTTAGAACTTAAAAATAACAGTTCATATATATGTCAACATTATACAAAACTTTCCAGTTGTGATATTTCAATACTCTGTCTCCTTTAGTCTACAATAACTTTCTTATTTAGACAAGTTGATTAAAATCTCCTATTATGATGATGCATTTGTCAATCTCTCTTTGTAATTATGTCCATCTTTTATATTCAGAGACTGTTGTTAGTTATATAGGTTAGTAATCATTTTATTCTTTTTGTCATTATATAATTAATGACCCTTTAATTCTCTAATATTGTTTCCTTAACTTAGTCTGTTTGGTATATAACATAGTTATACAAGTATGTACTCATAAAACTTTCTGTCCTTTTATTTTAAATATTTTAGTGTTACCATGTTTTAAGTGTGTCTCTTCTGAAGTATGTAGTTGGGTTTCATTTTTTAAATAAATTTTAATTCTCTGATTTTAATTATTTAAATAATAGAAGATATTTAGAATTTTTTTATAAAAAGAGAATCATTCACCAATTGCTTCACCAATTATATATACTTCATATAAAATAATTGCCATTTCAAAGCATTTTTCTATTATAAATTATAAGTTATCAAATGACTTTTGTGTGTAAAATACTTTCTATACTTATCATTCATTTGATTTCCCTGTAGATATTCACATATTTTAAATAATAATTGTTGGCATTTTTATATTCTTTAAACTTGTAGTTAATCTTTAATGATATTTTAATCTTTGGTATATATTTGCATTTCATTTTTTAATTATATTTGAAATACTTCCTTTTTTTCTTTTATCAAAAAGTAAAATTAACAATGCATATTCCATTGATGCAAATTATTTCTCTTGTATATTAAGTAAGGCAGTATATTTTATAGTAAGCTTTAAAATATGGTCATAACTGTTCATTGCAGAAAATAAACTGGATTGCTAAGAAACAATGATAGGTCAAGTTTAAAACCTTGTATGACTTAATGGTGATGCTGTTGTTCACACAGAGTGCACAGCTTTATTAGCCATCTAGCTTTATTAGTAGGTGCAGATTACTATCACTTAGCATAGATTCTGGCCCATCCAGTGAAGGAGAGCTGGTCTAATTAATTATGGCATTTGTAACCTCAACTAATTTGCTATTTTAGTGAAAACTTCAACAAGGCTTACTAGTTTTCCCCACCCAGAAACAGTCCATATTCTAGAAATTATACACTTTACAAAATAGGCATTGAAGTACAGCTCTTTGGAAAGCCACATAGAACAGACATATTTACATGACAGGAGCATTCTAAGTGGGCTCTCTTGTGGCCTCTTTATTTTCTGGAAAAACACACATAGAATACGAGTGGCAGGGAGTAGACACGCACTTTATGGGGAAGCAATCACAGTGGCCTCTCTCATGTTTCTTTGGAGAGCAAGATATCCATTGGCACCTAATTCTGTGTGGTTTGAGATGTCACCAGGTTGGTTTTGTTCCAATTTTGAAAACTTAAGTTACTATGGCCATAGTTTGGATATTAGTTACTTTTGTCAAGTTTTTTTAAATTATTAAACCCTTGCTACTTTATATATCTTACTGCATTTGAGGGGATTATTCTGGGCACTCCTTATGCATGCAGAAAAAAAACTAGTCTTCACTCAAAATAGGGTCTGCAATAATTATAGAAGATTTAGGGCCTATCCACTGCTCTACCATCAGTGAGAACAGCCCTGGATGAATAGTCCACTAGCGTCAGTGCATCTGGTCTGCATACTTAACCCCTAAAGGACTAGGGGATGAATTGAATTGCTTGGTGTAGGGAATAGAGCAGTTCAAAAACAGATGCTTAGACCTCTAAGTCATCCTTCCGGCACTTTGTATAGCATGAAGTTGTAAACATAGCAGATAATTGAAATTTAGATTTTAGATATGGGCATTGTTGGCAGCTCTTCCCTAGCTTTCATTGCTAAGAATCTGGAAAGTATATTTAGCAGTTCATATTAATGCAGTTGCTGTCAAAATTAATTAAACCTTTTTCTCATTTTTAAAATAAATCTCCTTTGATGAACAAGGGATAAATAACAAAAACAAAGGAAAAGTGTCTGAACTTAGAAGTGTATCCAAACTAAAGATGAAAAATATTCTGTATGTTGGAAAATAAATTTGAGCACTCTCTTTTTAGTTTCTGTTAAGTTTCAGCTTTGAACTAAAACTCCAATATGTGCTTTTTTCCTCCATTGTTCAAAACTATAATCCTTCTTAGTACATAGTGTATGTATGTATAATACTTCCCATAAATTAGCTGCTTCATTTCTTATTTTTATATTAATCAAATTACAGTTGTCCTTAGTCTAAAGTGGACATGGGACTTGAGACTTGCCTATTTATAATTGTGGCAGCCCGTAGCTAGCTTTTTAAAAAAAAGTCATCAACTGTGACATTTGAGCAGTAAAATTTTCTCTATTCCTTGCTGTCTTCAGTATCAAGGACAAAAATGGTCATATTTTAGCAGGGTCTCTATACTTTATAAAATGTATTTTTGTAATGAGTATTTGAGTAATGAAATAGATTTTAAAATTATTGAAATAATTCTATTGTATTGAAAAGTAGACAGAGAAAAAGTAAACAACTATGAAAAATGGTGATTTGAATGGAGCATTCACCAGGAATGAAAGTCACCGAATTAGCAGTGCTAAAATTACATGAGTCAGATGACAAAATCATGTTGCCAGTGATCACATCATTTAAAAAAGCAACTTTACCAGGTTTAAAGTGATATTGATCATAATAGCTACCCAAGATCAGAAGGCAAAATGAGTAGGTCATCATTCCACTTGGATATTTTGAACTGAACTGAAGTGTTCCTAAGAAATTCTTAGGACAGCTTCAAATGTAACAGTCAACCTATAGGGGACACTAGTTAGCCCAACTATTCTATTTTTGAGCAGTACTACATTGGGAGCTATTTTTGTTCAGGGATATCCAGATGGATGTGATTCTAAGAGACAATCAAGTAAATAGCATCAGGCTTTGAAGAGTTTGCAATTGCAAACCAAATGACTAAGATTCTCCAACGAGGCTCTAAATCTTTGGTACTCACCAGTCTTTCAGTAGCAGCTGACCCTCACATTGAGAAGTCATCATTAGCACTCTCATAAAACCTAAGGATAATCATAGAAACGTACTCAGTGATGCACTGGACAATTGTACAGAGTTGATTTCTATAGAGGGAAGAATTACAATTTGATGGAGTTTAGATTTAAATGAGGAAATCACTTAGGATAAGAGGACAAGAAATGTGTGAGCACATTGAAGATTGAATTATTCAAGAGACCAAGAATAAAAAAGTAGATTGTTTTATTGCAAAGTAATAGGGTAGAATGCAATAAGCTGGATTGGAGGAATGACTGAATTGTTTTGAAAAATAATGGGAAAAGGGCTAACCATTTTTATCTGCTTCAAGCCATTTTGACTGTAATCTGAAGAGTCAGAGTAAGAGAACTGTGTTAACTAAAAATTGATCCTATGTTTCAATATTTTTTAGGCCAAAAATCTGTGAATAGAGTATGACAATTACATATCATATTAATAAATATGGCTACTGACTTTCATTCCCTCATTGCTAGTGCTTTTTGTCTTTCTGCCTTTCACAGCCTCTCAACTTTGTTTTGTGGAGAGGACAAATATTTCCCTTTACCCTTCTATACTGAGTGGCTTGGGGCCAAGAATCAAACTGATGGAAGACATATAAATAAAGAGGGGAAAAAACACTTTTAATTATATAAATACACAGTGCATGGAAATCTACAAAGAAAAATATGGCTCACAAGTTGACCAGATAATTGAGGCTTATATACCATCTTATGTCAAACAAAGCAAAAATAATCTGGGGACTCTGAGCTTGGGAAGCAAACTATGGAAAAGTAGAAATGTGGAATAAATCAGAGCTTTTTTTTTTTTTTTGTATAGGTAAGAAGCTTTAAGGGGGTAAGAGTTGTTTCCTGGAGCAGTTCTGTTCCTGGTAGGAAGACAACTTTACAAATAGAATTTCCTTTACAAGAGGGGAAATGTATGCCTTAGTTTCAGGCAGTTAGGGTGAGATAGAGTTTTTCCTTTTTCTGTTGATCTCAGTTGTCTTTAGTTCAAAATAATGCTTAGGCCAAAATGGTATCATTTGGAGTGGTATATTGTAGTACCCTTCAGTATTGGTAGTATAAATTGGTGTGAATGACTGCTAACTCTATAACATGGTACAAAACAAGTGAATCCTCTTTTCTACATCCTCCAAATGTTTGTGGCCATTTGATAAGCACCCTGACTCCCTGACTTGGGAAGCCAAGGTGACCCCAAGAAAGAACTGCCCTGGTACCTCTCAATGTCTACAGTACCTCACCCTCCACTGTACAGCAGCCTCCAAGCCATCACATTTATCTCTGTTTCTCTTTTCTGGTAAGATGACTCTGAAGTCTAATTGATTCTTCATTTACTAGACTAGAAGGTAAGATCGAGTCTGTTATGTTGTTCATATGCTTTTCATGCAGTAAATGTCCTAACCATTACCCTTTCTGCACTCATGTATTTCAATTTTAAAGAAGGATAAAAACCAAGCTTTTTCTTTATTGTCCTATTTGTAATTTGATCATTTCTTAGAAGGTCACCCACAGAAAATTAACCAATATATTTGATTATATAGACCTATTATTTTTGTTTCCTATTGTCATTCCCTTCTGAAGAGTTGTTAAATGAGGTAATTTTAATCGGCCGTGATTGTCTTCCATGTGAAGAGGTCATTCACTGAATTTTGTAAAGGCACATCACGTGAGTGCCTTCAGCTATAGAAGTATTTCCTTTGTACTGAGAGGAGAAGAGAAGGGTTTGCATTTTCAGTCAGTTTAAAGACCCTTCTCTGTCAAGAAGCATGCACTTTTCTGTGCAACCATGGGAGTTCATTAAAAGTGTGAGTTACACCACTGATTAGACATGTCTGAGGGCTGGGGTGTTGGTGTTGTGGCAAAACTTAACAGAAATTGAATAAAAACAAATCTCTATTTTGTTCAGGCCAAGGGAAGCTTTGATTAAACTTCTTTTGAAAAGACTTCTTTTTCACTTGGGACTCTGTTTTGTGTTATGTAGCATTGAATAAGTGGTCTGTTATAGATTTGAAAAATAACTCCATGTTTTTCAGCCATTCACTTCTTTGATACTCATTACTTACTAAAAACATAGTTAGGGAACATTCTTAATATTTGATAGTATTAATGAATTGGCTTTTACTGAGTGACTAGAAAGATACAGTTGCTCTTCAGCTTCCTTAGTTCTGCCTGCAATGATGAAAAATTATACTGATCTACATTTCTTTGGTGGGAAGCTAGGGTAGTCTGGGTCACAGTCAGACAATAGGGTGAGTGGGTTGTTTGTTTATTGGTACATCACTCAATAAATATGAGTATCCCCTGGAGTCTAAGGTGGTTTGATATGACTCTATTTCTTCCAACTTCATAAGCTGAAAGCCATGCCAATCTCTACAAGGTTTCCAATGACTTACCAGATATTTTTTGAGTGTAGAAACAGTGTTCTGGAAGCCTAGTGAACATGCGAGAGGAGGGAAAGAGAAATCATGCATGTGCTATGGGGAAAAATTAAGCCCAGTGACTTGAGGGAGTTCTTTATGAACCTGATTAGCTCTTATGTAAGAGGAATCAAATTTATAAGCAAACTCCCAATTTCATCCTCTTTTCAGGTTTTGTTGCTTAAATTTCCTGTCCTACAGAATTGCCCAATTGACTGCACAATTGGTAGACCTGGATGAGAGTCAAAGATTAATCCAGAGCTGACATTTGAATAAATCATCACAGTCGACTAGAAGCAGTTCTAAAAATGTGAATTAAGAAATCTGATATGAAGGTATCTCTGCCACATACGGGTAGTAATTGCCTGGGGCAGGAGTTGGAGGGAGAGATTTAAGCAGTAGAGGGAGAAATTTGTCAATCCCAGAATTACCAACAGAGGGACAGGGAGTCAAGAACAGCAGAACTTTAATACTCACAGATTGGACATTAGAAATTTTCTATATACCTACTTGTATAAGCCAGAGGTCCAGAGCATGTTGTAATTTGCAAGTTTGCCATGAAACAACGTGACTTACTCGCAACAGGAGGTTCGTGTGCTGAAGAAATTTAACTTTTTGTCAAAGAGGCTTCAGAAAATATTGCAGCATTTGCCAAGAGATTTTGAATGGGTGGTTTTCTGTGCTGCATTTCTCTCCTCCCTGGAGGTGCTCGTGAAATGGATAAACAGTGTGGCAGTGGGACAATCTCCCCGTCCCCTTCATTTATATTTGTGGCAACTACCACCTGCCATATTCTCCTATTCAGATAGCGTACCAATTGATATTTAAGGCTATGTTTTTAAAAACATTTATTATCATCCCTGGGTGACAAACACTCAAGATTGTGTCTAGTGTAAGGTCTTAGATTATAGCTTTCCCCCTTGAGATCATAGATAAGATTAGGGAATTTGAAGACCCCTGAAATTGTGTCCACAATTCTGTATATATGTCCATCTTTACTGGAAGAGGAACCATTACTATTTTAAGTTTTGCAGATGAGACTATAATAAGAAAAGTTTAAAACAGTATTTTAGGATTAATTTGTTGGTCTATTTGCTTATGTAACAGGCCCTCAAGTAAAATGTTTTGTTATAAATTGTTTCATTAAAATGTTGAAGAGGAAAAAAAACGGCAACAGCCATTACTGGAAGACCTATTTTCATCATACATGGTTTTGTTTAAAATTGCAGAACCTACCCAAGACATAAAGCAAGGACTTGGTGTACCTGCTGCTACACATGGAAAGCAGTTGAGTTTAGAGAAAGAATAGCAGGGTCTTTGGGACACTGCTGGTGCTCAGTTGAGTTGATTTGAGTGACATACAAAGGGGAACAGTTGAGGGAGCACTCACTCTCGTCTTCTCTTTAGACTCTTTGCTTCTAACTTGCCAGAATTAAAACTTTTAGGTGAAGATTCTTTGTTTTTTGTTTGTTTGTTTTTATCTCAGTACTCCAGTGCTTACTTACTCAGTGCAATCCTGGAACAAAGGGGACACCCAGTAATGGTGAACATGATGAATGAAACCTGTTTTGCTCACGGATTTGATAACCCTGAATTTGCATCATTTGATGTTTTCTTTCTCTATCATCTCCTTGGTGAATAATGAGGACTTAGCCTAGAATCCCTCTCTTGGATTCTTACTCTTTTTTTATTTTATTTTGGTTATAGTTTCTAAAATAGAAGGTACTGAGTAAAGTGAAGGTGTAATTACACCATGGAAGTGGAAGTCACCCAGCATGAGAGTGAGAGATAAGGTGGCGTGGGGGAGGTAAATACATTAATTAAAATGATGGTACAGGAATAGATACTGAGAGACTAACTTGGAAATTGATAGCTGAGAGGAATGATACCGGAAAGGAATTGATAGCTGACAGGATGATGGTGATGCTCTTAGCCGAATTAGGAATCAGGGAATCTCAGTCTAGAAACAGCTCTAGGCACTAGGTTGACGGCGTGAAGAAAATGAGTGTGTCCTATCAGAGGGAGGCTGAAGAAGTGGTTTTATTTAGGAGAGTCCTTTTTCATTTCAATCATAGTGCCAGAGGAAATACTTGAAGACGTTCTTCAGCTTGTGAAAGAGTTTCAGGGCATTCTTGAAAGTAGTGGAGGTGGAGAGTTTGGAGGACTTTGGAAAGTAATGTCACTGAAGCCTAAGGAGTTCCCAAACAGGGAAAAATAATGAGAGAAGACACTTGACCCAACAGTTGGTGTCATCTTAATCCATGTTTGGATCTAAAAAATGGAATAGCTGAAAGCAGAAAAAATATTGAACAAAAGTTTCAAAACTACTTTGCTGCAATGGAGATGCCTTGCTCACAGCCCAGGTATAAGGTCGGTACCCTGATCCTAAGTTCCATTCTGGAAGTTCCGAAGCTAGAAGTTTCTCATGGCAGGCTTCCATTCCCAGGTGACAAAGGCCTCAAGCTTTCAGTGACTGTGGAATTTTGATGGCTTGAAATATTGGTTTAGATGGATTTTATAAATAATGGAAGTCATTTTAAATAACATTATAATAAATAAAATATTAAAACATAAAGAAACATAACTAGCCAGGTACAAATAGGTGCATTGTTTTTTACTTCAATTATTTCAATCCATAAATAAAGATTAGCTTTCAATTCTACTTTAAATTCTCTTGCCAGAGATGCCTCTGGCAATGGTTCCTGCTAACTTGCAGCTTTGAATGCAGAAACAGTGTCATATTCATCTTTCAATCCCCCCATAGGGTCCAGTAAAATACTGTACATTATGGAAAGTACGTATATTTTTTCTAGTAAAAACTAAGAGCCTTTAAGGAAAAAGGTTTTCTTTATCTAGTAAACACTTCTGAACTAGAATATTATATATTTCAGACCTGTGCTAGATAATAGGTAAACAAAGATGGAAAAGACACTTTTCCTACCTCAAGGAGATCATTACAAGGCACAGGAGACAAACATATAAAGGAATCATTGCCTACTCTGCAGTGCATGCCATTATAGAGCCATGCATGGCATCAAGGTGGCCTGAGAGGAGGGAGACTGAGTCCATGCAGAATGTCCAAGACAGTGCTCATAGTGTCACAGAACATTAAAGGATGGATAGATATTTGCCAGTGTAAAACCAGTGTTTAGACAGCTGATGTGCCGAGATGTTTATTGAGCATCTACTGTCTTCCAAGTATTGTTTTGGACTTTTGGATTGTATCAGTGAATAGGATCACTGCCCCCAAGGTGTTTATATTGTAGCTGTTGATTGTTCAACCAAGGAAATAATCATGGTACAGTGCTTCTCACCTCCCCTACCTGTCCCCCACCCCTGCTCCAATGCTGCCCCTCAACAACTGTAAACAATTTTAATGAAAAAGCATTTGCATCTGAATGTTGGCTGCTTTATAGGATCAAAATGTGTTCTGGTCTAGTATAGGGAGAGGGAGATTGGCAGAATCTCTTCCAACTCTTTCTCTATACCCCAAAACAAAGACAAATCTTTTGCTGACCTACCTAGGTCGGCAGTTAATCTCTGCACCTTATTTAAAGCTATTTCTACATATTTTTAAAACCTGAGACAACACAGATAGCTCTAGCTCACCCCACTTCTGTTCTCCGTATGGAATGTTGCATCTTCTGTTGTCCTTTATCCCTCATATATGTCATGGCAAGACTTGCTTCAAGTGTATCTTAGGTTGTCTGAGAAAATCCTTCCCCAAATTGTTTATTTTCAGTAGGTCTTACAAGATAAGCTAGTGAAATCATTTTTGAAACCAGAGGCTTCTAATAAAGGTGTCAAGAAGTGAAATGCAAGAATGACAAAGTGGATGGCAAGATGATTGTGTGGGAAGACTTATGGAGGTCATTGGAGAAACAAGTGCACATGACAGGGTGAGGGAAGTTGGCTGGATGAGGAGTGAAACGCCAGCAGAAGGTAGACAGTAAGAAAGACTGTGTTCAAGTCTGTGAACATGCCTTACTCCTGAACAAAGATGGGTGGTAAACTCGGTTCTCCATCTAATAGTAATAAAGGATTTTTGGTTTTGTAAACTTACAAGTTAAAAAATAAAAAAAAAAAACAACAACGAAGCCAAGCATTGCTTTCTTCCTGAAACAGCTATGGACTTAGTTTGTGGATTCCAGAATTTTCTGCATCCCGTTTTCATTGTAAAAACATTTATAGTGAGGAGCAGCAGCAAAGTGTGCCTGTGCCAGCGTGAGACATGTGCGCAAATGAAAGTGTTCCTTTTACACTGTGTCCTTTCATCTTTGTTCTCTCCTGACCAAACCCAGAACTTGTAGTTTTGCTTCATGCATATGACACCTTTATTAAAATTTGCTTGAGATATCTCAAGCTGCACAATGGAAATGGTAGGGCTTGAAATGTCTTGTAATTGCTGAATTATCCCGTCTTTCTAAGGACTTTTTTGTGTGTGCTTTCCAGCTTTTGGTGGTAGCAGTGACACATGAAGTGCTGCTGCCATCCCACTGTCCATTTTGACAAACCTGTATTCTCAATATTTGAGAAGATGGTATAGTTTAAATAAGAGATCAAATGGAGGAAAAGCAAATATTTACAAAAACTTTGGCCATACGTATAAAGATGGGAGCACAGTCTCAAGCAAACTCTTAAGGGAATTGGCCTTGTTTTGCACTATGGTCATCCTTTCAATAGTAAAGTGTTATCTCAGTGTGCCTCTGCATTAGGCTTAGGCATTTTTGAAGATATAATAATATAGAAAACTAGGAGAGAAGCCTGCAACTGGGTGAGGGAAATAACCCATTTATACATCAGAGTAGTCATTATAAATGTCTGTGTCAGTCTTGTTTTTGGAGAAAAATGCATGTGTTTTCTACCTTTTAGCACCTTTTGACATGTGTTATTTGAATGTGAGTAAGGAACAGTGGGCTTTAAAATAGGATTTTCAGAATTGCCTCTTTAAGGTCCTGGTCTTCTAAGATACTGAGGATCTTTATGGAGCCTTTCATTAAGCATACCTGCACACCCATTGTTGAAAGATCAGCAGGAGAAATGAATATAATGTTGCTCTTGACAGCAATAGCAGTTTTTGCTTCTGATACTGTATGAGATTGACCAATATGTGTATTTTACCAGTCTCACAATGAAAATAAACTTACCCTCTACCTCCCCTTTTTTTAAAGTCAGTTGTGTTTTGACTGCACGGCAGCAGATTTAACCAAGGTCACTGTATAAGTTTCTACCAAAAACAAGCAAAAAATGTAAACATTTAAAAAATGCAGCAGGCAAAATGTATTCTTTATGAATAAACAGCTTTTAAAAATGTATCTTAAAAATATATTTTCACAAATCTAAATCAGAACACAGTACTGGGATAAGGAAATCCTAACAATGAACTCTCATTCTGTTAATTATTAGTAATAAGAAGAGAGACAATCAAGAAAAGATCATAAAAAAATTAAAAGAAATAAAATGATGGGGGACTTAGTTTTATTTCAAAATCCTCTTGCCATAGACTTGTTTCTCAAAAGTTGTTAAGTATAAAATTATATATCTCTGTGAGACTTTGCTTTTCAAGGAAGGCTTTCCAAGAAAATCTTTGATCAAATAACCACCCCTCAACAACCTTTTTTTAAAAAAATTTTGTCAGTTCACCAAGGGTTTACATGCCTTATTTTTTGGTATATCTTCACTAAAGTATGGGGCATTGTTTACCTAGAATGGAACTGAGAAATCTTATCCCCATTTTTCATTTTAATGAAAGCGATCACCAGGAAATTAGGTATCTTGTCACCCAGTAAATCAATAAAAGAATCTCCCTTGGAATCTGTCTCCTTTTTCTTAGACCAGAGTCTAATTTTACTTATACTCCCTGGTCTTTCCTTCTTAAAATTTATTTTTCTTGAACCTATGAGACTAATCAGCATCTCTGGGATATAAACCAGATGATTTGCAGGGACAGTCAGCTCTGAGTGTGTTGAGAGTCATTGGGATATAATTTGTACGTTGTGTCATCCACAAATGCATGATCTCTATGAGACAGTTAAGAAGATTTTTTTATTTTTTCTACATATATTAAAATGTCCATAATGGTTCATACTCAGTCCAGTTTATCTCATGTTCATTGAAGTAATTTTCCCCATGGCTTTGAGGAGACACATCCCACAAGCCAAGGTTTTGAGCTTGGTTATTTAATGTAAATGGTTTTATGTGCTTCCAAATTGAGTACGGGGCTCGTTAGATTACAATATGCTCTAACTAACTGTGTTACCCCAAAATAACTTTTTTACTTTAAAAATGCAATTAAGAGGAGTCATATCTAGAAAAATGAAATATTTGATAGGTTTTAAAAATCGTTCTTTTAATGTTTAGTGATATGATATTCTTCACCAAATTTGTCTAAAATCAGTAGTTATGAAGCATTAAAAGGTAAAAATATTTAACAAACTTTCATTCAGATCTGCTTCTTAGAAGACAATGGTCCTATGTAATATTGATTCTCATTTTGACCCTTAATTTCTTCTTGACCAAGATGTTAATCTTTATGACCTTGAATATGTTCATGTATACAATTGGAATAGGGATATCAGCAAGCCATAGAGGATTGTACTGAATATGCGTCTCATTATATGTGAAGTGTTTTGTGATCTTTGAGAGAAAGGAACAGTGTATCTGAGGCATTATTAGAGTTTGTGTTATGACCATTGAAAGAAAAAAACTTTCCGTAATAGTAATAATAAGATCAATGTTCATTAAGTTAGCAACTATTTACCATGACACAGAGAAAAAACACTGGACTAAGAATCAAAAGTCTTGGATTCTGACTTTGTCATTATCATAATATATAAAATACGGTCACCATCAACCCTTCTGGGATCTCAATATCCTTAGCTATAAAAAGTGGACTAGACTGACTCAAGGCACCATTATTTCAGGACTCAATGGCCGCTGTTTAGGGTCTATGAGGGGCTGCATTAGATCCTGTAAGGCCATGTGTTTTAAGTGATTTCTTTGGCAAGCAGCATCGAGAAATTGCTGGTGGTGAAATCTCAGCCCTAGACCTGCTACATTAGAACCCCAGGACAGACACCACCAATCCTTTATTTTCACAAGACTTCAAGTGTCTGATCCATGCCAAACAGTGCCCTTATCTTGAAGAAGCTTGTAATTTAGCACTTCTGAAATCTCTAATTTTCTTGCCAATTTCTAGATCTACAGCTAAACTATATATAATATTTACATATATAATTATAAATCTGGATAATTATAGCAATATAAAAATTATAGATGTATTAAAATGCTAGGACTAAAACATTTTGTATCTACAAAGCTTGTTAAAGGATTGCCCTGACAAGGCATTCCCAAGGCATGAAGAATATATATAAGATCAAGTCTGATGAATAACAGCGCTTGACTACCAAAATGTATGTTCACTCCATGTGTGCTTACCAAATACAGCTTGTTTTTATGTTAGCACAGACATTCTTGTTCTAAAATGTAAAAACAAATATTTTGAAATTATGCCCAGAATTTTAATTTAAAATTTACATTATGTTTATGTATGAGCACCAGGCACATAACCTGGTGTACAAATCTCTGTATAATTTTTCTATTACTCTTACTCTAAAATTCATGTGCAATTTCAAAAGAAACTTGCAGTTGACTTTCCAGAAAGCAAATCATTTTTAAATGCACCTGAGCTTTTGAAACATAATTCAACTCCTTTTAAAATTCTGTGGGCTACTTGTTTTATATATGGCTAAAATGTACTCAGAGGGAAATATCGAGAACAGATAGTCTCATCTGCAGGTCAGAGATAAACATCTATTAATAATTGGACATCTATTTTCATTATGATCTAGGAAAGGGAAAACTGAGCTGCAAAACTGTTGTTAATATTGCTTTGTAACTGTGGTCAACTAGGGAGAAACAATGAGGAATTGGGTAACATTTTCCTCCCAGAATTTCTATTAAAAATGTTGTTTATTTGGAGATGTAAAACTTAATAATGCTTTCTAATAAATATACATGCCTGTATGGAATCAGCAACTTATGCCGATCGTGAAATATGGAATGACAGCGTGGTGCCAACACCATGATCACTCTGGAGAGAGGGTACCGCCTGGTGCCTGGCCCTTCCTGCAGCCTGCGAGCACTTGCAGTTGTTAGCGCTCCTGCTAACTAAATGTAAACACCTTTACTTTCCAGCTGCTGCTAATTGGTTTGGGAATATTTATGTAAGTGTTGATTTTAAAGCTAAAAATAGTGCAGTGATGTTTAAATCCAACTCATTCTGGCTGTCAGCAATGCTCCCGTGATCCTGCAAGTGTTGCTAAAAATGCTCACTTTTTAAAAATTGTAGTAATTAAACTTGTCTGTTGTGAGAGCCACATATGATGTGTTCCCTACTCTGACAAAGAGGCAAAGGACAAACTTCTTAAAAGTCTCTGCCTGGTTGACAAGATTTGACCTCCTACTGAACTTTATTAGAGAGCAAAGGATCGCAGTGCTGGCAGAAGGGGGAAATAAAATCAAATTTTGAAATAGCTTTATGTGCTTATATCATATGCAGCTGATTATATCCCTTTATTTTAAGTGACACTGAAAATAGAAATTGTCATAATTTTATTAATGAAATTAAGCACGGAACTTCCCAAATCATTGTGTTTTCTAGATGCAAATTTGAGAATTTAAAGTCACATAATGTTTCTTGAGGCAAAGGTGAAGTAATAAAATGTTGTTCAGCACCAGTTGTTCATACCTCTGGTTCTTCACAATCAGACTATTTTTGCCCCTTTATTTCTAAATTTAAAAGTCATGATTCTACATAATTTTTTCAAAGTCATTAAAAGAACAGTGAGAAAAAAACATCATTTTTATATATGTGCGATTTTGTGACTCCTCATTTCACTATGTAATTTAATGAAGGAAATGTCTAAGTGCTTCTAAACTATTGTTCATCTTTTATTTTGTAAGTTTCGGAAAAAGTGATTATCTGTATCTTGTTTAATAAGCTGCCTTTGTGAGTCCTGCAGCACTACTCCGCTTCAGTGCTGTTGGAGTCTATTTAGAATGGAATCTATGTCCTGGTAAGAGGCCTTGAGCACCTGTCTACCTGTCCCATCCCTAGAGAGTATCAAAGACTTTGATACTGAAAAATTTATCAATAGAAATGATTTTGGTGAGTGCAAATACTGCCCATTAGCTGAGATGATAAATTCTAGGAACTGTCCTTTTTGACAATTTTGGTAGCGATTTTGCTGCTACTTTTGAAATAGAACTTTTATGCATGTAAGTGTGTACTCCTTTCTTCAATCTGTACTCAATTCAAAATTACCGCTGACCAGATTATCACATTGTAATTGGTCCAGTATTGTCTTCAGATTCTAACTTATATTTCCATAGACTCAGAGCATGAAGTATATTCTTGGACATAAATAGACGCTTTAACTACAATCAGGAAAAGGTCCTTTTAACCTTGTAGAATGTTGACTTGCACCAGAAAGTATGTTTTTTTTTTATATGTTGACAAGAGATTGACTAGAAAGTTGCCGTAGAGAGCAAAGAGGCATATAGTTAAAACTTTATAGCAAGTGTCCCATTTTTCCCCTTGACTTTCTAGGTACATAAGTCCATGCAGAATTACAATGCCAAAAAGAATATTTATTTTAATCAACTGCTACTGTTAGCTGTTCCTAAGTTATAGACTGTGTTGTTAAGATGGTAAATACATTAAATGAGTCAATGTGATCCTTATCAAAAATTCAGCTATTATTTTTTGTCAAAGTTAATGTGCTAACTCTAAAAATTATACATAAATGCAATGAACTCAGAAAAAAAAAACAAACTTAAAAAATAACCAAGGAGAAGTTTCACTTCTTGGTTTTAAAACATTGTATAAGACTGTGTAAACTGGAGATACTACATATGTATCCCCAGACACATATATAGGTCAATGGAATTTAACTGAGAATCTAGAAATAAAACCTTACATTTTTGTCAATTGAGCTTTGAGACGGGTGTCAAGATTATTCAGTGGGAATAGTATTTTCTACAAATGGTGCTGACACAACCATATCCATATATAAAGAATAAAGTTAGATGCCTAATTCATATCATATATAAAAATTTACTCAACATGATAATAGCCTTAAATGTGAGCACTAACACTATAAAACTTAGAAGGAAATACAGGGGCAAATCTATGTGAACTGTATTAGTGTTATCTATAATACCATAGCACAAGCAACAAATGAAAAACTAAATTAAATTTCATTAAAATTTAAAACTTTTGTTCTTCTTCAAAGAACACATCAAGAATTACGGTAAGGAGACCGCCCATAGAATGGAAATAAAAAAACTTGCAAATTATGTGTCTGATAAGAAATTTGTGTAAAGAATAGTTTAAGAACTCTTACATCTCTGTTGTAATAAGAAACATAATTACAGACATTTCCCCGAAGAAGATACACAATTGTCCCATAATCATTTGAAGTGATGCTCATCAGCATTTGTTATTAGGGGAACATAAACCCCAAAACCCTTAACAAGCTGGGATGGCAACATTTTTTTTAAGATTTATTTATTTATGCATACAAGCGCTGGGGTACAGGCCAGAGGTGTGGGGGTGGTGAGAGGATTCACCACAGAGAGTGGGGAGCAGAACAGGCAGATCAATGGAAGCACACTGCTGAGGGGAGCAGCCGGCACAGCAGGAGAGGTCTGCTGCACCGTGTGGGTCCCCTCCCTGGCCAGCAGCAGGGATCCATCTCGTGCTGCAGTGGCTGCGGTTTGCTTCATAGTGCATTGCTTAACCCACTGCGCCACCAGGGAGGCCCTGGCAACATTTTTTAAAAGGGAAAACAACAGCTATAGGTAAGAACTTGGAGAAATTGGAACCCTCATATATATATCACATATTGGAAGGTAAAATTGCATAGACACTGCAGATTGTACAGCAGTTCCTCAGAATGGTCAACATAGAGTGGCCATATGACCCAACACTTCTGCTCCTAGGTATGTGCTCAGGAGAGCTACCAGCAAGAATTTCTTGTTTTTAGCAGCCTTATTTCATAATAGAATATTATTTCAAGTCTTCATAGCACCATTTTTCACAGTAGACAAAAGAATAAGCAATGCAAATGTCCACCAAGAAATGAATGGGGGAAAAAAAACATGGTCTGCCCGTACACTGGAAGATTATTTAGTCATAGAACAAAATGAAACACTAATATGTACTACAACAGGGATGCTGCTTTAGAACATCATGGTAAGTGATAGAAACCACATGCCTTAGTGATTCTTTTTATAGAAGTGTCCACAGTAGACAGATCCTTAGAAACAGAAAGGAAATAATTGTGGCCACTGTGGGGGCAAGAAAAAAGGAAAGTGATGGCTAATGGGTTTGGAGTTTCTTTGGGGGAGGTGGTTTGAAATTGTTCTAAATTTTGATAGTGATGATGGTTGCAAAATTCTGTGACTAACCTAAAAATGACTGAATTGTACTTCTTAAAAGGATGAATTTAATGTTCTGTGAATTATATTTTATTGAGACTTCATAACAAAGAAGAGTGGGTCTTAAAGTCCCAGTCAAGCCTGAAAGGATTGCAGTTACAGCTCTGGAACATCATGGAGACTCCACCTCAGAACTGCCCAATCAAGTGACTGTTAAATCCTACTCACAGTTACAATGAGAGATAATGTTTATTTTTATCAGTAAAATTTGGGATAATTTTGTACATTAGTTCTATGTCATTTGGCCCACTTAGCCATTAACATTCCCAAATGATCTCTATGTGTTATGTGCTTAATTTATAGAGGACTACACATACCCTTACCCTTCTGGGAGCTCCCTCTTGTGTAAGAGACACAAATAAGGGAGTTAATTATTTTGACGTAAATGCAGTCATAAAAAGTCTTGACAATGAGCAATAGTCACAATTTGTTAAATTGTCTACCTATTTTTGTAACCTGACCAACCCTGTCTCTTTTCTCTGTAATCATATATCTCGCCCTTCATCATAATATAAATGTTCAGAAGCTTTCAAAGACATTTAAGATTTGGTACCTTAAATTAAAAAGCATTCTCTAACCTTGTGAATTTTCTTCCCTTTCTTCATCATTGTGGAGAGAATATATATAACATATATCATATGATATATATAAAATATGAGATATATAAAATATAGAATATATACACATATATAAAATTTAGTCTAGACCAATACCTTCAGAAAACCAGCAACTCCTACATCAAATGTCACTGTCTAAAATGAAATGTGTGTATACATTTTACTGAATATGCTATGTCTAACTACTTGAATTATGACCCAATGCCTTCAAGTTAGTGATGTACAATCTCTTAAGTACAACCTCCTACCTCATACATTACCTTTTTGTTGTTGCTGAAACAATGCCTTAAGATCCACGAATGCTCTCCTTACAGGTGTTGTTGTCAATAATGCATCTTTCTCCAGGTGATTTGTTGTTTGAGTATATGTCCCGGATGCTTAATACTGTTGCGACTATTTCTTAAGAGTAGTGTATCTTCAGAATCACTGTGAGTGTACTATTACAAAGACTAAGAGAGAACTGTTGTCTTACATAAACGAGAATCTAAGTCAGGCTTGCTTTCTAGAATCCTTTCTCTCCTTTACATTATATCCAACTTAAGTTTGCTGCTGTCTGGAGCACAGAATTCTCTGACCTTCTTATCTCCCAGTAATAGGATGTTTACCATTTTACAAATTAAGTGGTTAAATTTTTAGTTTCTGTGTGCTGAAGATTATCCTCAACATCAGTCTCATGACAAAGTAAGAATTTCAGATTTATTTTCCTGCATTATTCCTATTAGACTTTTGACAGAAGAGACTTTGCCAAGTAACATTTTTTCCATGGGCTTTGCTTTCTTTGCATTTTTATTGTCATCAGGGGGTGCAAGCAAATGCAGTATCTTAAAGCCCATACATCACCACCTGTCAGTAGTACCTTCCCTTTGGTGCCCCTTTTCCTAGCTGACTTAAAACACTCAGTCCCAAAAGCTTATGGTTGAGTAGCAGGGAGTTATATGATCTATTCCAAAGTTTTTAACATATTACCTAGTGTAAATGGCCCATTTGAGAATTTCTGAAACCAAAAGGGAAGGGAAAGGACATTGAAAGCATTGAAAAGATTAACACCTGTTTCTAATCTTCAAAGAAACTGAAGTGTACTGTACATATAGATCCTGAGTAAAAGTATTTACCCACTGATGTTGAGATGTTCTATTCAAATTTTACTTCTGTATGCATAATATCTACATACTTAATGGGTTTGTTTCATTACAGGATTCCACACAGAACTTAGAGAAAGAAGTTGTTAATGGTGTACAGACAGAACTACTGACATCCCCAAAATCTAAGGATGCATTGAGGTATTGTATTCATACAAATAATATTTATTTAATCTAATAAATATTTTTCTTCAATAGTTTATAATTGCTTTTATTTTATAGGAAAGATGAAGATAAGTAGAATAATGTATTGAAATTGACTCCAAATCTAAAATTAATTAATATATTACCCTTTTCTCTCATTTTTTTCTAGAATATGAGAACTTCTTTCTTAATATTTATGTATATAAGAACTGGGGTACAGGCCAGGAGTTCATGGTGTGAGCGGAGTCACCAGAGACAGAGTGGGGAGCAGAACAGGCAGAGCAACCAAAATACACTACTGAGGGGAGCAGCGGGTGGGACAGGAGAATCTGCCACACCATGTGGATCAGCTCCCTGGCCGGGGATCGAGCTTATGCTGCAGTGGCTGCAGATAGCTTCATAGTGCTGTATCTTAACTCTCTGTACCACCAGGGATGCCCTGGGAACTTCTTAACAAACATACATAAAAATTAGCCTCAGTCTATCCAATAGTCTCTGCAACCTGGACTCTTTAATTATTTTTCTCTTTGAAGAAGTATAATGTGAACATTCTACATTTTACTGTGGTTGAATATTTTACTTGATGAACACAAAATGAATCCAGTCTGTTGACCATACTTTTCATGTTTTTAATGAAAATAACTCATTATACAAATATTTGTTCTCATGTTTACCAGTGTTTTCATTGCTTAGCCTTAATGTCCAGTTCAATCTTTCTTATGGCTGGGTTTCAGTTCCTTGTTCTGCTGCTTATGAGCATAGGCAAGTTTCTCATCTCTCTTTGCCTTAGTCTCTAGTCTATAATATAGATATATTAAAACCTTCTTCACAGGGTTGGCATGAAGATTAAATGAATTAACATGCAAAGTTCTTTTGAGCAGTGTTTGTGTCAGAATAAGCCTTCTATATGCTGCTGTTGCTACCATTAACTTTGTTATCATCATCATTATTATTATCATTATTGTGATCATTATTGTCTTTTCTAAGTTGATTCAAATTTTGCATAAGGACAGCCTCCCTGGGCAGTGGGTTGAGTGCTACACTGTGAAGCATCCACAGCACAGCACCAAGAGTTCAATACCTCGCCAGGGAGGGTATCCACGTGGTGCAGCAGACCTCTCCGGCCTTCCCTGCTGCTCCCCTCAGCAGTGTATTTCATTCTATTTGCCTATTGTGCTCACCGCTCTGTCTCTGGTGTATCATCTCACCTCCTGTGCCACTGGCTTATACTGCAGCTCTTGTATGCATAAATAAATCTTTAAAAAAATTGTTGCGTAAGGAAAATAAGCCTATATTTGTTAGGTTTTTGGATTCAGCACTAGAGGTTCATGCTTCTGAGCTTAATGCTTATTCAGTCAACTTATCCTTTCTTTCATTTCAGTCATGAATAGTGAAGCATTTTAGATAAATTAACTATTTTTTAAAAATATTATCTGAACATACCTTGTCATGTCTTCTATCTACTTGAAACAAACCATTGTTTTCTCAACCTCAGTAATCCAAAGAAAATGTTCTTCAACCCTATATTATTTAAGAATTTTTTAAAAATCAGTTTAAAAAGTTGGAAAGATTGAGGTAAATTATTCCCTTTTAATGCATTTGTTATTATTTGTTACCTCAGAAAGTTCTAGCAATTGTGCTAATAGCTGAAAGTTATTGCATCCTTCCTATCTACCTGATACTGTATGTACAACATGCATGTGTTCTCTATTTTTTTTCTTTAAAACTAACAACTTTGTTAGGAATTTATCATAATTTCCTCATTGTGCAAATCAGAACACTGATACTTTAAATGATTTACTCAGATACCTGACTCTACATCACTTTCTAATTTCATTAGCTAATTTTGGTTTCCTTGTGAAACAAGCATCTCCCCTTAGTCCTGTCTCTCCTCTACCCTAAAACCAGTAGCCTCTCCCTAAACTGTATTATCTTAATGCTCAAAATCTTTGCTTTGTGTAAAGAAATTAGACCTGCAAACATCTGCAGCTCCTGCTGTATTCTCTCCTCAAGCTTCACATCTTTCTTCTGGATGGAAACTAAATTGAACTGCTTTCCATCTGGTTCTTGCTGCAGGGCGGTTCCTCACAGTCCTCTCTTCAGCCACAGACTCTCTACACTCGCCCAGAGTTTTGTCCCAACCACGTAGACCCATAACAAGTGGTTTGTGTAGCTGTTTGAACCAGTTTTGTTGATTGGATCATACCATGTTTCACTTGCTTAATATTAGCTACTGGAACTAATGCTTTGTGACTATCTGCTTTTGTTTTGGTATGGCATAGAAAATAGTATAAAGTTAGCTATTTTGACTTTAGTTAAATTCTTCTGACTTTTTTTCATAGAAGAGGGTTTTGCCTTTACTCCAGTTGATATTTTGTCTGCATTTCTCAAGAAGCTACCAGTTCCTTTTCCTTTCACAGTTAAAATATTCTTTCCACTTCATTTTCTACATTTTCCATTCTCAGTCCACCTCTAAAACATAAATAAATGTGTGTATATCCTGCTCACTGGTCCCTGAACCCAGTTCTGCAGTTTGCCTAAACAAATAGCATTAATAGCGTGTTTTCACATCTTAGTAAAATCTTACTATGAGATATGTATTCAAATAATTGTGCCCAGCCCTACTTGCTGTGTTTATTTTTCATGAAGTGTATATATACAGAGATTTCTACAGAACTCCATCAAGTACATACAAAACTAAAGTGTTTTTTTTTTCCTCCTTTGAAAATATATAGATTGGTTGCTCTGTAAGACCCCCTTTTTTAGTGCCTTTCTTTCCATTTTGAAACAAATCGTAGAAGTTTTACAAAGAGCATGGTTAAACATGTTCTGTATACAACTTGTAATGTTTGCCTATGTTATATAGATCTAATTCTCTGTAAGTGCCTTTATAGTACAATCAACAAAATAGTCTTTCATGCTTTTCTTCTGGGGTAATATTTTGTGATAGTAATTTAACAGTTGTCAAATATTCTTCTAGCCAAAGAACTGTGACTATTGTGTGTAAAGGCAGCACAAAATTTTACTCTGGAATATTAAAAGATGGATTTATACAGTATAAAAATGAACCTTCAGATTGTACCCCCCCATAAAGTTTTATTATTTTGAAACAAGATTGTTTACTTAAGAAAATTATGAAATTTACTTTATTAAGTGAATGGAAAGATTAAAAGAATTGATAATTTCAAAAGAATATCTATCAATATGATACATAGAATTTATTATGTTTTACAGGAGGGATTTTCAGTGTGCTAAAGAAATATTTCCAAAATAGATAAGAAAAAACTGAGAATCCATAAAAGCCATTCTAAAAATTCTTAAGCTGAAAGCTTGAAGCCTATACTAGACTAAACATTTTAATTCCAAAACCCTTAAGTATTACATATGAATTTTATCAACTTGTAGGTGTTTAATATTTATATTAGGAATGATTGTATTATGCTCTAATACAAGACTATACAAAAATTACATTTAGAGGTAATATGCTTTTGATGGTTAAGGAAAATTTTAGTCTCTTTTTAAAGGTCTTTTAAAACAGTATTGTAAACCTAGAACGTAGATGCTTTACTTAGTTTTCTTTATCTACAAATGCACTATACATTTGTTATATAAAAATTATTGCTTTGTGTTCTATACAAGTCAGGCAACCCTCTCCACCCACCAAGTATTTTACATCCAGTACTTATGCATAACTATGTATAGTATTCATATACATATATTTATATAAATGTCCATCCTACACCAAAATATACAAAAAGTATAGAAAATAATGTGTTTTATCCAATGATACTATTGCTCTAAGATGTGTTTTATTTCTAACTTTATCCCAGACTTCTCATATAACCTGTTTGACTAAACAAGTTTCAAGTCTATCAACAAAAGCTGAGTAAAACTCATTTAAAATTTATTATCAGATTAGAACTTTCATTATATTCCACAAATGTTGGAAACTGACATGCTCTATTTTTGCATTTCTTAATGGTAATAGATTTGCAATGAAAACACATTAAAAATAAGCCTAATCCACTGATGAGAATATATTTAATATATTTATTTTAGATTTCTGGTAATTTCAGGACTGCTTCATGTAGAGTGAATTCATCAGGCATTTTACTTTCTTAATGCTGTTTTCAACTTTCTAGGAAGGAGTCCAAAGTCCACCATTTTCAGTTTGGAGCAGAAAAGCCTTTGTAGAGCAATAGCTTTTAATTTGACATCTAGTTTCAGGTCACTTTCATGTAAATAGGAAATAATGACACCTGCTTACAATTTCCATAGGGGGTATGTTTTCTTCAACTTCATTATTTTTCCTCTGGAAATTTTATTTTCTTTCTCTTATATTAAAAGAGCCAATAATTGTTCACAGTTATTATTTTTCATCTTTATAAAAACTTGTTGGTTCCACTCTTTACTACTCAAAAGCTCTCAACGCCTAGTGTATTTCATCATACACTATACATTAATATCCTTTTCCTTAATCTGAGATAGGTTAGGTGGGTCAGGCTTTCTATTTCTTGCTATAATACATTTTCTCCAGCTTTGTGATCTCTTTTTCTACCTCTTAAAAAAAAAACAACTGGAGGTGAAAATTTGGAATTGTTCCTTTGAATACAACTGATACCTTATTGAAAAACATATTTAAGTTTTCATTTATAATTCTTTGAACATATCCACACATATTATTGACTGTGCCTTCACAGTTGTAAATGTAATTTTGTGCTATTTTTTTCTTATAAGCACATTTTCTTTTTCTGTTTCTGTTTAAACATGGATATGCTTAATTCCATGTATTTTATCATATGTACAGTAACTTTCAAGTATGTCTTAATGGAGAGAAATTTCATTTTGTTGTACCTCTTTAAAATATGTTGATTTATGCAGATTAGGTTAACTAGGAAGTTATTTTTATAGGTTATTTCCACTCGTTCATCTTCTAGGGGAAAAAATAAGAAATCAGGTAGTCTTTTAAACATTTTACTTCCTGGATCTTCTGAACACATCAGCAAATCATGTATTTCTTTGATTTTTAATCTCTGCTGTTTAATTTACAGTGAGTGAAGTAATCTTAATTTTTTTAAATGTGCCTCATCTGTTTTCATAGCGGTGACTCATCTATGCTTTTATTTTTTCTGCCCCAGTGATATGACAAGAACAGTGGAGATTTCTGGGGAAGGCGGTCCCTTGGGCATACATGTAGTACCCTTCTTTTCTTCTCTGAGTGGAAGGTAAGATGTTTTTCATATATCAGAAGCTCGTGCTAATGAAAATCTTGACTTAAGCTCATTTTCCCAAACATTTTTCAGAAGAAGATTAAGTGCGTATCTCTGTTGTTCAGATGGAAACTTAAGATATACTTCTATTAGCCACTTAGAAACAAAACTAAATCATTTACTGCTAAGATGCAATTGAAAAGAAAAAAATTAACCACAGTTTCTACATTACAATTAATTATGAAGTACTTTTTAAAGTATTCTTATTATAAAGTTTGCAAAGTATTCATAGTGACACACAGTAAACAAAATCCTTGGCAAAGTTTTACACATATTGTTAGATTACTATTGCAGCTGAAAATTTTACTGTTTCAAAATAAACCTCTACAAGTGAATGTAGTAATTCCAAATTAATATTGTTTTATTTTCTTCAGGCCTAAAGAATTTAGAATAGTCTTACACTAGAATTATCTACATAAAAAACTATGCATGTTTTATTGACTGTGTCCACAGTAGCAAAAATCCATCAAATGGATTTTAAATGATTTGTTAAAATCCATCAAATGGATTTTAAATGATTTGTTACAATTTTCTTTTTAAAATTTTAGAGGCATTATATGATTAAATCTAAACTGGTAAATGATCATGTAGATTATTTCAGCATTTCTTGAAGTACATCTCTACCTAACTGGTTATAAAGCTTTTTTTCTGATAGGAATTAAAGTGTATGCCTGAGAGTGAATGTTAGTACATCATAAAAGCTTTACAAAACTTGTATTAGATATTATGTCACTTTTCAATAAAATGACTTCCTTTATAACATGATTGATATTGACAAGGGCTACCAGAAACTTAAAAGGAAATCAGTTTCTCACTGATTTTAATTAATTTGTTAAATTTACTTACTTCAATGAAATGAATCATTGAAAACACAGAAAGCCTCATCTTAGTTTAGGAGATCAAAGACCAGAAAAGTCCATTGATTCTCTCAGAGGCACATAAAATCCAGGTTTCCTGACTTGCCCTCATTTCATGCCTCTTTCTAAAACAAAAAATTCCCAAAGGTTATATAATATTAATTTACTGGTTCTGAATATTTATTCAATTCAGTCTGCCATATAGTGGGAAGAACAGGTTTAGTGATGATATTTTGGTTGGCATCTTTTTCAGCAGGTAGCCATCTGCTACCTATAATTGCAAAGTCATCACCTTTTTTTTGCAAATAACATCTGATGCCAAGCTCTTGCTGAAATGAATTCTCCCTAAAAGGAATTGTGCTGAAAAGCTAGTGGCTCTTATTGTCTCATTTCCTGTGTGCGTTAATAAGTGTGTTTATCAATGTTATGGGTTATGGCATAGGACAAGCTGAGGTGGTTTTTGATAGACAGGGTGAGTATTTACCCAGTTGTCATGAGAAATTCTAATGGCTTTTGGCAGAAGCGTACTGATAGAGCTTTGTGAAATATCAGAGCGGTTAAATTACCAGGCCCTTTAGCTTAATAAAAGTAGAATAGAACTCAAGATCATCCCAATTTCTGAAACATGTAGAAATATACAATGTGACAGTCAGCAGACTTCATTTTCAACAGTTCAGAAAACAAGTTGACCCTACAGACAAGTATTTACCTTCTCTCAGTTCAAATGAGAACACAGTATAATTTATTGATTTCCTCCTTTCTCCTTCCTGGTTCTGATTTCTGCCATAAACCTTGTATAATCGTCCAAAGAGTGTTGGCCTTTGAGAACACTTGAATCTCCGTGTTCTTTTTTCATTTTTTTTTTTCATAAGCTTGAACAAGTCCCCTAAATTCACCTCTTCTAAGCTGTTAATATCATGACTGCAGGGATTAAATGACATTAAAAATGTGAAAGCTCCTGTAAAACACATGACATATGAATGTGTAAATTATCCATATTATGGTGATTTGGGTTTAAACCAAAAAAGCCTGATTCAAAAATGAAGTTTTATAAGTTCATGGTCAACTATTCAATAACTTGGTGAAATAGTTGCATAATTTTCTTTTCTATACACTAGTATTATAGAAAGGAAATTTGATTAAAAAACATAAAAAATAATATGGAAGTGGAGACATGAGCCAATAAAAGTTAAGAAGTAATGAGTACAGGCTGAAACAGCACACTTAACTCAACCCATGTGTCTAGATGCAACCGTGTACTGGGCGTGTTAGACAAATGTCTGACTTCATAATGCCATCTGGTTTCACTGTGTGAGCGTGGGGAGTGAGGGTGCGGTAAGGTCATAATGGTATACTTAGTTCTTAATTTCCTTCCATTTATTGGTTTGTGTCATTATTTTAAATTAGAATTTACATTTAATTTTTTACTAAGACTACTGTAATTGGCTTTGCCTTCCATTTCTTTTTACTTTTTCCTTTTAGAAAAATACTGCCACACCTGTTGTTGAATAAGAAACTTAATCTAAGTTAGCATACCCCGAGTACAATGCAGTGACTGCTGAACTAGACTGAGCCTTAGTGGATTCATTAGACGCTGCGGCCAAGGGTGTGGAAGGCCCCTAATTAGATTACAGAGTAAAAACATAACAAATATACAAAACAAAACAAAAACAGCCTGAGTCCCTGCAAGTATAAAACAACTTCATTTCATTCATTTTTTAAAAAACTGTATTCATTTATTTTAGATTTAAAAGCAAGAAATCTGCTTTTTAGTAACTAGAGATTGTATGACATACCTCAGTTTGATAGTAAAGACAACTAAACCTGAGAGAAGTGAAGGGGTGTGTGCAGATTGATGGGGAATGTGAGAAGAGGACTGCTTTGGACAGAAACTCTGAGGGGGTCAGAGTGACAGAGGCAGCATGACACAGCAGAGAGAGCAGAAGGAGCCAAGCGAGGGTAGACTCTGGTCTCAGTTGTTATTAAAAGAGCAAGAAGCAATTTTTAGCCCTCTGATTCTGTGGGGTTGTGGATTTCACAATTCTGTATCACTACTCATGCATGCAAATTAACTGGCTTGTCTGGTCCCAAACAAGATAGCTACACCCCAGCCTTCCAGTCTGGAGTAGAGGCAAAGGCGAGACTCTTTCCTAGGTTTTCTCATACCGGTCTGGATGAAATCAAACAGGAGAAGGCCATCCTTTCCACGGGACAGAGAGGGCAGCAGTAGGTTGTCACCAGGGACCTACCTAATAAAATCAGTCAGTTTTACATTTTACTAAAATTACCTCTGACACATGAGTTTTACAGTTGGGCTTATTCTGTCAATAAATTTTTCATGGAAAGTTAGGTTATTTAGATCAGTGAGGCTCACATAGCATACTCCAGCTGTAATATGCCAGCTAAATTGTAACCCAGTGGCCTGAAAGAATTAATTCATCTCCCAAAATGTGAAATTAAATCCTAGGGAGTAACATTACATGACTGATGATGTACTGAATTAAATTAAAGGAAGACTTGAATGCTTGTTAAAAAAAATATCGCTTACATAAACTAGTTTATAACCACATGTGAGCCTCCTAATGGATCATGTTATTGTGAATCCACCATAACAAAAATCCAAAATGTGAACTATTCAAGGGTTGTTTGATTTAGGAAAGGAACACTGTTTTGTTCTAGCTCTTTTCTGGTTTTGCATGTCAAATAATTCAATTTTTAACATCATGGTACAAGATTAAGGTATTAGTACCTTAAAAATAATAATTTGAATTTCAGATCCTTTATCAAACAGTGACTAGGGCCCCTTTTCTCATCCATACATAATGTCTGATTTACTAACCTGCTAAAACGAGGTGATAAAGCACAGCCCCTCTCCGCACACTTGTGCCTCTGACCCTGAGCAGTAGGTGGCGTCACTATTCACTGTTGTCTCTCCTTCATCAGCACACTGGATTCGTTTAACTTTTTTGAAGCAGAGATCTAAATATCACCGCCTGTGCCTCTCCTCTTTCAGTCTTGAGATGACATGAGCTCATTAAAGGAACTGAGGCCCTGGAGGCAGAGGCTCCACTTTGTGACTGTGCCAAACAGGAAGGTGGTTTTCTACTGCACTTGCATTAGAAGATTGCCCTTTTTCCATGGTAGGCCCCATTATTTACGCACAAAATGTGCTCATGTTTTATTTAGATTTGAGATTCAAAGAGACAAGTCATATCACACAAGACCCCCCTGCCTCCACCACCCTGCAAAAAGGAATGACAAAATAAAAATAACAAGAGGATGCGGCAGCCTCTGGCAGCTTCTCCATTCCTGGCAGGTTGCTCTTGGATATAGCCAGCTATCTTTTTTATTCTGGGACACAGCTCAGCCCCTCACCTGTCCGAGAAAGGAAAGCCCTCCAATGAGAAATAGCCAGACTAGATACAATTTTAATTTCTCTCCATTTTTGGTTTAGACATTATTAATATGTACTAGACACACAAGAATTTAAGTCCTTATTTTTATTGTTGTAATCAGTCTTCTTTCTCCTTTCCTTTCTTTTCTAACCCCCTCCCCTCCTGACCCTCAGCCACAGCCACAAAGCACCAGGAGCCTCTCTAAAGCTAGGCTTTTCCTGGTTGAAGTTTCAGACAGCTCCCCCCAAACCCCGCTTTCTTCGTGACTGTCTTGCTCACGTGTCCTGGCTGGGGTAGGGGTGCTACTCCAGCCTCATCAGATTAAGTGCATCATTGTGCAGGCTCTGTCGTGTAGCACTGGCTCCCCATCCAGAGCTAGCTCCTTGCTGGTTCCTAGCACAACCCTGGCTCACCCAGACACACCAGGCCCTCCAGCCCCATGGATATTCTCCCATCCAAATCCTACTCTATCTTCTGATACAGTTTACATCCTACTTTCTCCTCATATCCCCCTAGGAAGACTCAAAACTTCTGAAATTTTAAATATCTATTCTATTCCCAACCTGTACTGAACATTTTTCCTGTTTCAACAGCTTTGTCTCATACCCATCCATCCTGAACATTCAGAGAACTCTCAATCCGTAGTTGACTCAGTGGTTCTAACAAATGCACTCAAGTGCATTCTACACAGAATAAGGTGATCTGTCCTTAAATGTTTGTGTACTTCTGAAAGTAGAAAGTACTGGAACATGTAGAAAGGTCGCAAAAATATTACAGTGAATGACTTATGCTCCCTCATTACTAAACATCAGGTTACCCCCTTGGTACTAATGCAAAGCTATTTAGGACAGCCAGCTGTGATGCCCTTCTCCAGACCATGAGTCCTTTGTGTCCTCAATTCCACTGAGCTGCCTTGGCCTTTTCTAAGTTTATTGCAGTCAAGAGAAATGAGATTGTAAATGAACACACTCTGGGTTGGTGCTTTTGTGTATTTGTCTTGAAGGGCTTTTTCTTGTTTAGTGAATTGTTTTTATTTTAACTAAGCATTTCAATAAAAGTTGCCCAAAAATAAAGCATAATTTCTTCATAAATAGAAATCAATACTTATTTATGAATAACTTCAAGGAGAGATCATTAACATATTATGATCAGTAATTCTATTTCAACCAAAATTTTGTATTTAGAATTCTAGGACTCTTCATCCGTGGCATTGAAGAAAACAGTAGGTCCAAGCAGGAGGGGCTGTTTCACGAAAATGAATGTATTGTGAAAATCAACAATGTGGACCTCACAGACAAAACCTTTGCTCAGTAAGCATTTTCTTCATTGTTTTGTTTGCTTTATTGATCCCTAGAATCCTTGTAATCATTACTGAGCTCATGATCAAAATTGTAGGCAGAATTTCTGGTCAGTTCCCTTGGAATGACCCCAAGACATTCATTCTCAAAAGCATCTTGTGTTTTAGGGGCTCAGAGGTGGCCACACGTGTCCCCGCCTGCCCTGGGAATGTAAAGCTCAGAACACAGCAGCCCTCTGCCTGCTTGCTTTTCTGGGGCATCAGTAGATAGGTTTGTTTTTCTTGGAATATGGGTCAGTTAGACTGCTATTTAATGACTCTCTTCACAGACCATTAGCTCGACTTATTAATTAACTTAACAGCAGCCTCCCTTAAATGAAATATCTGTGAGAGATGTCTGTGAGGACTCATTGAATGATAGAAACAAATGAAAAAATATTTAGAATGGATTCTCTCAATAATTCAGTTCCTTCATGTGAAATTGTTCCAAAAATAAGTTCTTATGCTTGATGATCAACATGTGTTGCCAGCTGAAGCATATTTTTTAACTGTATGCTGACGTATAGAATAAATCCTAATACTTCTTAGTAATGATCATCAGCCTTTCTTGTTTCTGACCAAAGCAAGTCACTGAATGTCCTCTCTGTGGCTGGTAGTTATCACTATTATGTGTTTGTGGAAGGCAATGGATGGGTTGTAGATAGGGGCAATACACACAAGTTGGTTAAGTGTGGAAAGACATGAACCCATGAGAGTTTATTAGAATAATACATATTAAACAAAATATTATTGATAATATTGTTTTTATATACCACTGTGCTTTTCACATGGACAAGAAATATAGTATTACCCCTTTTTGATAGAGGTAGAAGCTGAGGAAATTTAATTTACTTAGCATAGATTTAGGATGGAGTTGAAATTAACTCTTAGTCATGGAACTGACCACGGAAGTTGGGCTGTGTATGTGGTTTTGTCTTCCTTCTCCCCTGGAATGTGCACAATTAAGCATTTGGGGAAGGTGACAGTGGCTTACCTTCACAAAAACCTGATAGAAAGGTACCTTAGATAAGACTAAACTTCATTTTTCTAAAGGGTCATTAAGTGTGGAGTGGCAGTCCAAAGTTGGGAGGGCAATTCCACAGTTAGTGGCAAGGCAGCCATCTGTCCTCCCTTTGCTTTTCAGTCCTACTTATGTGGCTACTATCCTTTCACTGAATTATGGTCACAAGATGGCTATCACAGTACAGGCTTTCTTTCTGAGTTTAAAGAAATGGGAAAGAGGGGTCTCCCTGGTGGCGCAGTGGGTTAAGCAACGCACTATGAAGCAAACTGCAGCCACTGCAGCATGCATTCGATCCCTGCTGCTGGCCAGGGAGGGGACCCATGTGGCACAACAGACCTCTCCTGCTTCACCCACTGCTCCCCTTAGCAGTTTGTTTCAGTCAGTCTGCCTGTTCTGCTCCTGGCTCTGTCTCTGGTGAATCCTCTCACCCCCATACCTCTGGCCTGTACCCCAGCTCTTGTATGCATAAATAAATAAATCTAAAAAAAAAAAAAAGAAAGAAATGGGAAAGAGATACAGGAGAACAAAAAAGTGTCTGGTCCTCAAAAGCATGTCTTTTCCTTAACCCCTTCACATACATTTCAATTTGACAAGATAGACTGGGACTGGCAGTTGTTTTACCTACTCATAGGGCAGGAGGAGGAAGAGAAAAAAGCCAGTAAGAAAACTGAGGAAGAACACAAAGATCTAAGACAAAGAAAAAAAGTGAAAAATACAGGTTTTCTATAGTGTAATTACAGGGTGCATATTGGATGCACCATCCACTGTGATAGTTCACACAACCAAGACACCTACCACTTGTCTCCATGAGGAAAGGCTCGTGTCCAAAGCGAATTTCTGAAGCATGACCTATACTTTAGAGCAAAGTACAAAAAGGAAACTAATTGATAATCTAAATAATGAAAGCAAAATTATTTTTCATCTAAATCAAAATATATTTTATATGTAAGTAATCCACTTTGATATTTAGAATCCACTTTTCATATTTAGAAATATTTCAAAACCATAGCTGAAGAGATATGTATGTATACCTCTGAGTTATATAATAAAGATATCATCTACCAATGTGGTTTAATATAAAATTATACAATTTGAAAAATAGCTGTTGCTTAATCTTTCTGAACCTCCAAAATGGGAGTGAACCATACTCATCTAACATGATTGTTCAGAAGGATAAATGAGCATGCAGTATAGAATGCATAGTACACATACTATGCAGTTCATAGTACACATGTCTACCAGCCAGTGTGGGGGCCCCTAGCGATAGGTCATAAGTGTAACCAGTATTCCGTTGGCAATGTCATACTGTAGCGTGGACACCATCTCCTGTGCACATGCAAGCGCCATTGCATGGGGGCAGCTTCAGAGGTGAGCTAGAATTCAGTGTCTTAACTAACTCTCTTTCAAGGGCTCAAGATGTCTTCCGGCAAGCAATGAAATCTCCAAGTGTGCTCCTCTGTGTGCTTCCACCTCAAAACCGTGACCAGTATGAAAAGTCAGTGATTGCACCACTTAACATTTTTGGTAGCAGTGATGTCGCTTTGAAAGCAAAGGTGCCACCTTCTGTCCAGGGAAAACCCGGACCAAAGACAGGAAGTCTCACAGGAGCAAGCAGTCCTGAAGAAGATGCACCGACTTCCCTGCAGCAAAGCAAGAGCCCCCGGGTGCCGAGAGTGCCTAGAAAGCCTCCATCTCCCTCACTCTCCCCTCTCATGGGGTTTGGCAGTAAGAAAAGTGCAAAGAAAATTAAGATTGACCTAAAGAAAGGTAATTATTAGATTATGCTTAATAACATTCTATTATTGAAACATGGAAAATTGGTTAAGAGAAATGCATTAAGGCTAATTTCGTTAATTCTCTCTTCGTTTAATTGTATCAAAGAATAGATGTAAGTGTATACTTAAGGTAACTGAAATTTTGTGAAATTATAGTACTTTCTGAATTTTTCTTTCTGGATTGTATAGCTTATTTGAAACAAGAAAATAACAGGTACATGTTGAGGAATCAAAAGAATCATTGCAAATCTTGATAGAAACACATCAATGCAGTATTAGAACTTAATACTACATATGCAAAAAATTCAGGTGTCTCTGTACTAAGGAGTGATTTTATTTTTATTTATATATATTTGACATCAATTGTAATCCCCATGTATTCCCCATCACCATAACACCAGTGCACCATCACCTCAGTCCCCCGTGCTCCCATCTGCCCTCAACTCTCCCCCTCTTCTCTCCCCACCAAGTGTCCCCAGTTTGTCCTTGTCTTTTCATTTTTGGTTTTTGTGTCTTTGTTGTTATTATTATTATTGTTCTTATTCCTTTCCTTGATCCTTATTTGGTTCCCTTATATTCCTCCTAGGGGATGAACCATCTGGTATTTTTCTTTTGCCATCTGACTTACTTCACTGAGCATAATCCTTAAGGAGTGATTTTTGAAGCATTATTTAGATCAAGTCCAAAGAACCAATACTTTTTCTCCTCCTTTAAGTGTTTGATGTCAACAAAATGTTGCTCCTCTAAAAGAAAGTATATAATAATTATTAATTTAACTTAATTTTATAATTTCTCAAAGCAAAGTTTAATTTTAAGCACATATATACCTGTCATCATCCTTTTCAATGTTTCTATCTATTGTGAACACAGATCAATGAAACTAGATCGTGTGTGTGTGTGTGTGTGTATGTTTGCAGTGTTATACATACACATAAGCCTGTGGTTTGTTTTTTGTAACATCTGACAATTCCTTCCCAAACTCCAACCTCCTGAAATGCTGTGTAGTTTTTAATACTCAATTCAAAAGAAACCAAAACTCTTGGATTATAGTCTGAATTAACAAAGCAGAGACTTCTGTGGCTTTGATCCAAGGTAGTCTTACATAGCTATTAGTACATATCAAAAGCAAGTAACTGGTACCCTTAGTATGGTATAGAGATTATTCTAGAAAGCTCCTGTGGTCAAATTTTCATCCCCCTATAAGAATTTTATTTTGTAAATAAAATTCATTGTCTAGGAGTCACAGATAATCAGTGCTTAGTGTTAGGTAGTTTTTGATATAAATTATCCAGCTATTTCTGTGACAAAGGGTTGAGTGCTCAGAGGATAAATGACTGAGCCATAATATGTGAACTGAAAAATACATTAAAAATGTTTGAATGCAAAAAGCAAAATATAACATCATAACTCTAGTTGGGGAAGATTAATATAACAGCAAATAGAGATGCGGAAGTAGAATCCAAACAAAAGAGGATGAGTAAATTGTGCATATTTTTCTGTCTGAATATAGCATGTATGCCTTCATAGGCAACTGGGTATGGGAGAGAAGAGATAGAGAAATTTTAGTTATTGATGAATTTCTCAACCAAGGTGGCTTGCACGGTGGATCTACATTTCTAGAAATTACAATTTTAAGTAGAGGAGTAGATGTGACAAGACCAGAATATGGACTGGTGAAGGAGTTCATAGAAAAATTTGAATGGCAGTAAAAATATGTATATGGTGATACCTAGGACACTGAAGTGAGAAGGATTATGGTCAAACATAAACATTTAGGTATCCTGAATAGGAGTTTGAGTGTTAGAGCCACGAGTTGGCCAAAGTGAATAATCTAGGGGACAGATTGTTCCAGAATGGATTCCTGGAAAATGTATATGTGTTTGTGGAAGAAAATGGGTAAGGGGAAGATAGATATGATATAATCAGGAAAGTAGGAAAATAACCAGAGAGTAAAGATGAATGCCAAGGGGAAAATTAGTTTCAAGAACATAATTGGGAGTAAGTATGGAAGCCTGAGAAAGGGAACTATCAAGAACAGAAAGAATTAGTGAATATGGTCACAGATAGGTAGTTGATGATGAAAGAGTGAAGAAGGATGACTGAACTCTATGGATTCTTGAGGGTAAAGAAATCTGATAGAGAAATTAGATAGGTTGGACAGTATGCTGGGAAATAAAGACTAGAAATGCGAGAGTTTAAGGGCAGGAGCCATGTGGGTGAGTGAGCAACTGAGAGGTGCAGCTTATAAAGAATTGAGACATAAGTAGAGACATAAGTAGAGAAGGAAGCCACAGGTTCAGTAGCTGATTGGAAGCATGCAAAATTCATGTCATATGGTCTTTTGCTTCCCCAGAAAGTATGAAGTCAGGTGTGGTTTCCTGAGACTTCAGTCTCCCTAGCATATGTGTAACATTTGACATTTATTCTAGGACTTTAATAAGTGAAAGTGTTACACAACTGCATGGAGCCCTAAATTTACTCTGCTACCATCAGGGCCTGTCAGGAATGATAATCTGTATTTGAACAACTGAAGCATATTTAAAATATATGCTGGAATGTAAATACTTTACTTTTTATTTGCCTAATTTCGCTAGATTTCATTGTAAGATTATATAGTATTACACCTGCTTAAGACTGTGCATTTTTCTTATATACTAGGTCCTGAAGGACTTGGTTTCACTGTGGTTACCAGAGATTCTTCCATACATGGTCCTGGCCCTATTTTTGTAAAAAACATTTTACCAAAGGGAGCAGCGATAAAAGATGGTCGCCTGCAATCAGGGGACAGAATTTTGGAGGTAAGAATTGAAATTAGTATTTTCAATCAAATGTTTCTTGGTATTTAAATATGTTAAAATTTGAATACAAATATTGAAAATTATTCTTGTATAAGGGCCTTAATTATAAAACTACTGAGCAGCCTGATGTTTAAAGGGATACGTCTAAGAAGAACGTTTCCCTTCTCTCTTACTTCCACCCCATGAGGCCCCCAAGGGATGATGACTCAAGTCTAAAAGTTAAATATATATTCAATTCAAGCTAAGAATTTCAAAGTTACACTGAAGCCCTGGTACCAGTTTTTTTAAACTTCTAACAAGTTGTCTCAAGTTGACTTGTGCCTACAGAGAAGTATTTGGAACACGCAAAGCAAGAGGACTTTGTTGTCAGTTCCGTTTTGTTTTGTTTTTTTCATTCATTGTCAATGAGAGCATCATCTTATTTGTTAAATATATACTGACAACTATCTTTAAAGAAATCATCTTCCTTGAAAATGGCTGTTTCCATCTAAATTTCTCAAGATATGAAAGCATCGCTACAGTTTTTCATGTAGTTCTAGATCAGGAAAGATAACTCAATGACAAACATAACTCCAAATTAAATATATTAAATATTAAAATATATTAATTAAAATATATTAAAAATTAAATGTAATAAATATTCCCATAATATATTATAGTCTGGTGACCATCATTTTCTAAACTTAGAGGACATTGTGCAATTATAGCACAGAATTTTGTTTCCAGAGGAGTATGTCATGGGATAATGGTCCAGTTCTGTTTTTTGTATTAGGCAGAAAATGACGCCAGTTAAGTTTCTGAAATCTGCTTCCTTCCTATTTGAGTAATCGTGCTCTGGTATATGTTAGTTTGATTTCCTCTTATAAGAGAGAGGGATCAAAACAGAGGAGGAAAGAACACAAGTGGCTATGATGATCGATCACACATGGTTTGGTGGTGGGAGAACTATAGGACTTCTTCACCTGAGGGGAAAAATCAAATAATATACAAAAATTAACAATGGTGTAAGAACATAATTTTAATTATTTAAAATAGATTAAATAAATTTAATATATATAATAAAAAAAGAATGTGGTATTTAGGAAAAACTGCTGGTATTAACTACTGACTGTCTAAGACCACCCAGCACCATAATAATGACAAGTGGTTTTATTGGTATTTTTAAATGGTGGCTTTGGCACATGTTTTCTTTCAGTTTCCAGCATTTAAGAACTTCATTGGTTGTAGGAGCCCATTTGCTGTATACTTTCAGAAACCTTCTAGGTAGGAGATGGTAGGCAAGTGTGTTGTGCTGGTAACAATTCCCATGATTGTCTTCGTTAGGTGAATGGCAGAGACGTCACGGGTAGAACGCAGGAAGAACTCGTGGCCATGCTGAGGAGCACGAAGCAGGGAGAGATAGCATCACTGGTCATCGCCCGCCAAGAAGGAACTTTCCTGCCACGGGAGCTGGTAATGTTCAGATCACTGTCCCATTCAAGTTTCAATGTAGAGCTCAATACACTTGGAGAATTATTTTTCAGTTTTATTGCTGTGAATATAAAAACATTTACATGGGTTTATATGGTGTCCCTCCAGTTAAGGTGTAAACTCCATTTTTTCTCATTAGGTCTTTTAATTTTTTTTTTAATGATATCACTTTTATTGGTAAAACATGGGGAATTATATAAAAATGCTTTCTAAGTTTCATAAACATTAAAAACCTATTCTATAGTGAACTTTTAAATTTAAATATGTTCCTTACTTTTATTTATTTATTTTTAATTTATTTGTATATATTTGACATCAATTATAATCCCCATGTATTCCCCATCACCATATCACCAGTGCACCATCACCTAAGTCCCCCGTGCTCCCGTCTGCCCTCAACCCTCTCATACTTGGAGAATTTATAGGAACTGAGAAGTGAGTTTTAAACCTCAGGCTTATTTGTAGCAAAAACTGAATCATAGCAAGAATATTTTGCCTCATTTGGGTTGTCACAGTTTAAGATGTTCATTTGCTGCATCTTGGGTACAGATAAACAGTAATTTAGGGTATAAATCCAAATACCTCTTTAAAGAAACAATTTCATAATAGTTGGCTAAATAGATGTTCAGTATGTTCTAGGTCCTATGCAAAACACAGCAAAAATGTTCATGGGCCTACCTTAAAACAGCTTGTTGGCTAAAAGGACATAAAATATATAATTAATTGGGCCTCCCCTGGTGGCGCAGTGGGTTAAGCAACGCACTACGAGGCAGACCGTAGCCACTGCAGCACGAGTTCGATCCCTGCTGCCGGCCTGGGGGGGGACCCACATGGTGTGGCAGACCTCTCCTGCTGTGCCCGCTGCTCCTCTCGGCAGTGTACTTCTGTTGATCTGCCTGTTCTGCTCCCCGCTCTCTGTGGTGAATCCTCTCACCCCCCTACACCTCTGACCTGTACCCCAGTGCTTGTATGCATAAATAAATAAATCTTCAAAAATATATATATATAATTAATTATTCAAAATCATTAAGATTATGAAAGAGAATTGCAGAGTCCAACAGTAAACATACAACAAGAGAATTTAATGCAGTATTGAGGACTGTGAAAGATATCTTGAGGAAGAGAAAGTTTTATTAAGAAATGAAGCCTCCAGAGGAAAGGAGGTGTCTGGGAAGTGGTCGGGACAAAATGGCAAAGAACAGTGTGCTGTGGTGATGGACCATGGGTGATTTGGTGGTGAGTATGCTACAGTGGCAATACCTTATTTGGGTATCCTAATATTACATCAATTAAAAATATTAAATAAATCTATTTTTTTAAATGAATAGGGGAGACAAAAAGAAGAAAAAGAAAGTTTACTAGAGGCAACTGAATGTTATAATAAATCTATAGAAATATCTTAGGTTAAACAAATTTAATTATATAGAAGACAGATTATTTAAAAGAAAAAATAGTACATCCTTTCACTAGAAACTATACTTCTAGTAATCTCTCCTAAACTGATCAAGGATTTGAGAAAATTTGTGTATATTAATTTTTCCCATGTCCTATTTATTACAGTAATATATTAGGCACTGTACTACTATACATATAAGATAAATAACTGGATAGTTACTGAATTTAATATAAGAAATAATGGTCTCTGTGAAGAATTGATAATAACATAAAATATTCATTGTCAGTTGTTAAGCTAAAAAGTAGGGTGTGAAATTATACATAATGTATGATCAAATTATGTCTTAAAAATCTTTAAAAAAAAAGAACTGGCTGGAGTAGCACCTATAACATTGGAAATATGAAATTTTTTTCATTTTCTAATTTTTTCCACAATGACCACCTTCATTTTATTATTGAAAATATTTACTTACGAATACTACAGAACATTTATAAATTCCTTAAAAGAATTTAATGGCTGTACAATGAGGAATAGAAGTGATAAAAGAAGTTTGAGTTATCCCTTTTTTATTTTGTTTGCTTTGAATCTATATAAGAAACAATAAAGACACATAAAGGTAGTATCATATGTTCCCAGAGTTAGATTATCTGAACAGTGAGGGTTAGTTGAGAAAATTGAGGTTAGCTTAAAAAAGAGAGAACTTGAAACACATGATAATTGCTATTAAATTTGTAGAGTTATTGTGTGAGTTGGAAAGTAGATTTAAACCATTTCTCCAGATACTTTGTATTCATTAATTTACCTATGCATTAATCCAAATAATAGCTTACTGAGAATCTGCTGTGTTCTTTAGTTGGAAGTTGTAGGGCTGAAAATAGTTTATACCTATTATTTTCTACCCTTGTTGAGTTGTATGAAAACAAATAGTTGGAAATGATAATGTTACAAGAACTTTTTTACCATTGGAGTTATCCAAGAAGGAAATGGGTTATTTAAAATATTGAAACAGAGCTTGCCTTATCATCTGTCAAAGATGTGCTAATAAAAAATTCTCTCTTGGTAAGGTGATGATACTAGATAACCTACAAGATATCTACTGAGTAGAATATTCTGTTAGCTATGTTTATATTCATGTTTGAATATACAACTGAATCAGCTCACTCACATTAATGTTCCTTATTTACTGGCCAAAGGCCACCTTTCCTCCACGTTTCTGGCAAGGAGTTTCCTTTCTGTCTTTCTTCTCTTCCCCATCATCTTATCCATTTTTTCACTTGATTTATTTTATGCTCCAGAAAGATCTGCAGTAAAGTAGGAAAGGGAAGTGGAATGAGTGTTATGAACCATGAAGATTACATTTCCTACAACTTTTCCTTTACTTGAACCCTCCATCTGTAGTTATTTGGAAGGCAAAGTCTTGATCTCTCACATATTCTCTTATTCTTTCTTATTTTTTCTAAAGCAAAATGCTGAAGAAATTTGGGGTCTAGATCTTTTTCTCTAAAATACAGTTGAATTTTTCCTTCAATTCTTTATTTGTGGAAAGACCTTGATCTTACTCTTTAAGAACTACTATAGAAAGAAACAGAAAAAGGGGTCATTGTGTAAATGGAGACGGGAGTCTTTTCACTACTTGTCCAAATATTTGATTGCTGGAGATTAAAACTCTTAGAAACTCTTGTTCAGGAATCAGAGAAAAAGGAAAGAAGTTTCAATTGTGTATTCTGTAGAACTCTGGTCATGGATGGAGTAAACGGCTAGATGAAAAAATTCCTTTCTTATGCATGCATGGAAAAGAACCTAATGACAGAGATAATTCAGAAACATCTGGAAGTTAGTAAATGGAATACTAGAATACTTGAACTAAAGAATCTGTAAATCCAGTTCTATGCAGTTGAGAAAACATAAGGGCAACATGATTGAATATCCTGGAACTAGAGGCTTGGGTTTCTTAGCACTTGGTATTATCTCTACCATTTAACTCTTCTGTACTCAGCTTCTGATATATATATATACCACTTACTGTGTGAGATAGAGAAGGTCATAAAATCATTTCAAGGCTCAGTGTCCTGATGTATATCATAAAATTGTTGAGAGAACTAAGACATAATGCATGCAAAACTGTTAGCATATTTTCTGATTAATTGTAAGTGCTCAGTAGGTATTAGTTATAATTATTTTTCCTGGTGCATTACCACTGTGATAGTACTATAAACACAATACTGTATTGTAGATACATTATGGGATAGGTTTATGCATGCTTGCTGCATGCTTGCTGGAGATTAACTACTATTTTGAACATTGTTGTCTTGTTTATTAATTCTTCTTTCTTATTTTTAAATGTGCCCTGGCATCCAAATTGTTTTAACTCATCAAATACATAAGTAAGGGAACCTGTATATATTATTTCATTGTCATTTAATAGAATTTAGTGAAATTGGATTTCTGTCCCAGAAAGTGACATCACAGACTAAGCCATCCAAAGAGTATATTGAATTAATTTTGAAACAATGAGATTATGAATGCAAGAAAATTATTTTTCTCTCAGTGTTTTTGGTTTTATACAAAATTTGGAGGTCATGCAGTTTGAATCTGTTCGCTTACTGTTCTCTGGTAAGTAGTCTAAACTCTAAAAAGTATTTCACTTCTGACTATCCAAACATGCAGAATATTCTTTGTAACCACAGCAAAATAATGGCCATTGATCAAGGCTTATAAGTCCCTAAATAATGTGTGGATCCTTAATCTATGTTTTGGGGAAATAAGGAATCATTTTCTTTTTCCAGCCCCAATGCATTCCTTGAGTACTAAGTAGCAAGTTCCACACAGGAAGTTTAAAAAGAGGTCATGTTTGGCATGTGTAGAGTTATTTCAGTGGGAATTACTTCATAGTGTGACATGCAGTGGACTAGTTGAAAGAGCAACATGACGAACAGTGTGCCCTGTGATATATCTTTGTATTCTTGTTTCAAAAAATTGAAGGAGGAAGGTATCACTTTGGTCTCTTCTCCCTTATCATGATGGATGTACACACTTGACTTTCCATTGAAAGTCTGGCAGGATGAAGGAAGGACAGCATTTCCTGCTTTTGTCTTACTCTATCTCCTTTGAAGAAACAAACTGTTTATTGTTTTCCTACTCAGAGAAACTCTCCCCTCCCTTCTGTTAAGCCTTGCTATTTCACCACCTCAATATCCCCCTCCTAACCATACTGCTCTGCCTGTTTTGTGACAGTTAAACCTTCCTTACTTCCTTGTTATCATTAGCTTCTGATTAAGCCTTAACACCGACCACAGGGGAGCATGTGGTCAGCAGTTATACAGGAAGTCCCAATATAGTCTGGTCTCTCGGATGTGACCCTCTTTTATTCCAGAGACCTTTAGCATCCATTTCCTGGTCATTTCTCTCAACCTGCCACAGAAGAGGGCTGTGCTGAATTCTTATCCTTGCAGGTCCCTATTCTTTCTGGGCAATTGGTTAGTATCACAAATGCAGCAGCACGTTGAGCCTACTCTTGTTCTGTCTGCGGCAGGCTGGCTTGAAAATCAATAGAAGAATTTATGTAATAACACCACAACTATTTTGCTCCTTCTAGTGTCTTCACCAAACGAGTTGTGCTTCAAAAGTAATCTTTCCAGAATCCTTGTCTGGAAGATCCTTTGATGTCTTCACCCCTGACCGAGTAAGAGTTTATTAAAGATGTATTCACATAAGGAAGATTTTTGTAGAAGCAGCTTTGAGATTAGTGTTTGTAATAGAATTGGAAGGTGAAGCTGCTGTGCCTGTCTCTGCACCTGGAATGAAAACTGTTACTTTGTCAGTGGTTTGTTTGGTCTATTCTGTGAGGATATATATTGGTCTTCTAGTTCCTTTTCATTCCTGGCATCTGAAATTATTTTTTTCATATGTATAGTATCATATGAAATTATCTTCCTGTTTCAGAAAGATCCTGAAAAACTGAGGGTTTTTAAGTTTATTTCATGTCTTTATTGTTTTTAAGAACTTCAGAGAGAGACAGATGCTATGTCATGTGCCATGTATATGTTTATATGTCTTCTTTTATTGGGGGAGAAAGGAATATTCTGTCATTTCTTTGTTAACCTCTTTAATGTTTCATCTTCTGACCTGCCGCCTTATCTTTAAATTATCCTGAAAATCACAGCAACCCCTGGTGGGTAACACGAGCTGAGAAAGTTTCAAATGTATTATAATTTCTCCCTGCCAAGTTTGCCTGCTATTACATGCTAGCCTCTGCAAGTGGGATTAACTATATTTCAAGCAAGCAAGTGGCTCCTGCCCGGCGTGATTGAGACCCCAGAGTTCGCCATGTTTGTCATGCTGATTTGGCCTTCACTTAGGAATATTACTTTTCTGAGAAAAAAAATGATGCACACATGCATGGAGACCCCCTTAATAGTTGCTGAACTCACGATATTCTAACACTGTTGTGTTTACCAGTCCCTGTGACCTACCCTAGCAAATGACTTGCAGCTCCCAGCGCTTTCATGGTTTACTCCAGCTTCTTATAAAATGAAAAATTCCCACCTTTGCTGTCATTATTAGCACTATGATTCATGCAAGAATTTTAGTTTGAAATTTTAGATGAACCTCATTTAACTGATACATTATTTTATTCCCTTTGGCTATTTGATTCAAATGACTCCATGCTTAATTAACCAAGGTACTTAAGGAAGAACGAATATTATAGCAGTTATTTGTGGGTAAGTAGCAGAAATTGAAGGCTGATTTCAGAATGATTTTCTACTTAAACCAAAGCATAAGAGTTATGTTTTGGAATTTTAATAATTATGGAAAAACCCAAATGCATTGTCGTATTTTATGCATTCTCTAAGTGACACAGTTCTAATGACTTAAGATGGAGTCCTTCCTAAGATACAATCTCTACTGGTTCTTATCCCTATGATAATTTTCTTCTTATTGCATTTTCATTCAATCATCATGTATTTAATTCTAAACATGTCTCTGCAACACAAACTCCAGAGGCGAATGAGATGAGTTCCTGTCCTCAAGGAGCTTCTAGCCCCTAGAGAAGAGTGATGAGATAATTGAATTAGACACACGAAGTATTATAGGGATTCAAGTAGGGAATCAAAAAATCCTTGAAAATCACAGGAGTGTTTGAGAAAAGATTTTTTTTATTTTGTTAAATATTTATTTATGCATAAAGAGCTGAAGTACAGGCCGGAGGTGTTGGGGAGTTGCTGAGATGATTCACCAAAGACAGAGTGGGGAGCAGAATCAGTGGATCTACTGAAATACATTGCTGAGAAGAGCAGCGGATAAGACAGGAGAGGTCTGCTGTGCCGTGTGGGTCACTTCCCTGGCTGGGGATTGAACTGGTACTGCAGTGACTACAGAGAGCTTCATAGTTCTGAGACTTAACTCCTTGAGCCACCAGGGAGGCCCAAGAAGAGTTTTGACTATTGAGTGGGATTTCAGAGACATGAAGAGAGATGGGAAATAGCATCTTCAAATACTCAGACACTTGAAAACACAATATACATCAAGGAAATCATGGGCAGCCCAACTTGACAGATTATGAACAAAGGACTAATAGAGAAGTAGTGTTGTTTGGAATAATTAGATGAGGTGAAGAGATGCTTGTTGTAATTCACTAGACTATAATTGTAGGAGCTTGAGATTGAAATCAGTCAGAACTGCTTTAAATTTTAGCTCGACCACTTACTGGCGGAATGATCTTAATTAAGTTACCTCCCTGAGTCTCCCTTCCTCATCTCTAATAGGCAGATCAGATCAGCATTTATACCTAAGAGACTGTTAGCACTAAATGAGACATATGTAAAGTACGTAAAGTAGGCCACATAGAATGGGATTCAAAAATATTTCTTGTCATTGTCATTGTTGCTCCTCTGAGTGAAAGACCCTAAGTTCGCAAGTTACGGTTTCCCACCCACTAGAAATGAGAAGAAAGGTGGAGGTAGAAAACTTTGGTTTTGACAGCTGATCCAGGGTGGGTGAGGAAGGGAGAAATGCCAATAACTCAAAAGTTTTGGGTCCTCTCTAGGGGTACCATTAAAGATGGTTAGACTGGTTTGGAGGAGCAAACAATTATTTCATCCTAGAATTTTATTCCTTTCATGGATACGAAGCTGGTTTGTGGGACCAGTGACCCTCAGCACTTTTCCTTGTCCCTTCTTGTTGGCCGCCCACTGCCCTGAGGGAGCTGACCGCTCTGAGAGCACCTGTTTACTCTGCACTCGGAGTCCCAGAGGGTATCCGGAACTTCTTCCCAGAATTAACTCTCCTGTTGTTGGAGGCCGTACTGGCTTGTGCTCATGTTCTCTACTAACTAGAAAAACTTGCCGCAGCCATAGCTTATTCATTTGTATAAGCATAAACACAATTGCATGCAATTTTCCTGTCTCTGTTCATATCTTTAATAAAAGCTTGGACTAGGAGAGTGACAGGCAAAGGTACTTTCTATGGCGCTCTCCACAGCCTTCCCCTGCAAATTCATTTAGTCTCCAGTCTCCATTCATAGCTGAGAACTTCTCATCAGTTGTCTGAACAGCTCCTGACCTCTGAAATGTTGCACCTTCTCTCTCTGTTCATTCCAGCCACTTCATCCGTTCCACAGTTACTGGTGCCACTCCTTGCCAACATTTGCTATGAGCCTTCATCTGCCTTGCCCATCACCTCACTATTCCTTAAGATGCCTGCTTCCAGCGCACTTCCTTGGGAAAGTTTTCCTTGAAGCTCCAGCTCTGGATTATGGAGCCCTACTTAGTTTTCCTCTCTTATTCAGAACTCTCTTTGCATGTCATGCAAAAATTTCTTTAGACCTTACGAACTAGAAGGAAACAGCAGTGAGGAGCCTGGATTTGGGAGTCTGCTCACCCAATGTGAATCCCTGCTGTGCCGTCTTACTCAACCCCTCAGTGCCTTGATGTCCTCACTTGTCAAGTGAGGAGGGTAACAGCACCTATCTTGTCGGGTTGTGTGCTTTAGCCAAGCATGGATGCTAGAATGTAGTGAGTGCCAATAGCCAATGACATTAACTCATATTATCATTTCTTGTGACTGAAATGCTGTATGCTCAGTAAATATTTGTTGATTCAATGAAAGCCTGTAATGCCAGCGCAGGGCAGGTTCTCTATGAACCAGGCAGATGGTAAAGGAGGAGTCCTGTAGCCCTCGGTTGCTCTTTCAGGGTTTATTGATCTTTCTGCACATAGCAGTGGGGCAACCAGAGACAGGGCAGGCTGGGAGGCCTGAAGGCAAATCTTCACTTTCTGAGCTCTCTGGCAGTGTCTTGTGGTCTCTGTTCTCAGCTCTCTCTGCCGTCTTTGCTTATGTGCCACCGCCACTGCTGGAGTCCCAGGTCACCCACTTACCCATGCCCACACCTTATGCCAGGTGTCCAACATCAGGCACTCATGTAAGAACATAGGAGTTGATCTTAGACACCAATGGTGAGATGGCAGAAAATCCTGACAATTTCCACTTAACCCTGCAAAAACTGAACATTATTAAAACAGTTTATAGAGACGTATTGCTAATGGAACTGTTACCTCTGATCTGCATGCTATCTGTATCCAATGCATTATCCATCCTGCAACATTCATTTTAAACCAAATTTTAAAATGCAGATATTTCCTTAGATTTCACAGCATTCGCAACCTCAAAATACGGGTGTAGTGGCAGAAAGGAAGGCACAGAGCGAGTTCTGTTTGGTTCTAGCAGACGGGGGGTAAGGAAGGAGTCTTGGAGCCCTCGGTGGCTTTTACGGTTATTATTGTCAGAGGTGGCCAGGTACATGGCAGGCATGGGTGCCGGGGGCCTGCCAGCCTCCCAGCCCCCAGCACATCTCACCCTCTTAGCTGCTTTGCTGTTCTTGTCTCCTCTCGCTGCTGCTCATTGGTACTGGCGTCCTCATGACACCGCCCTTATAGGCCCGTGTCCAATCCCAGGTGCGCCCACTTGCACACGCCCACCTAGGCATGTGCACAGCACCGCAGGTGTCCATCATTATACCAGTGGTGGGAAGGTGGAAAGATCTGATTTTTCTGACCCTACAACAGGTACACAAAACAGTGAAGGCATGTAATGATAATATAGGTTACAAAAACATTTGCATAACCTAATTATACAGTTTACCTTTAAAATCATAAAAGCAACATGAAACCTTACCTCATATTAAAATATTTTAAAATTTTTTTATTCATGCAAGAACTGGGGTACAGGCCAGAAGTGCGGGGGGTGAGAGGATACACCAGAGACAGAGTGGAGAGTAGAACAGGCAGATTTGACTGAAACACACTGCTGAAGAGAGCAGCAGGCGAGGCAGGAGAGGTCTGCTGCGCCATGTGGGTCCCCTCCCTGGCTGGCGGCAGGGATTGAACTTGTGCTGCAGTGGTTGCGATTTGCCTCATAGTGCGTTGCTTAACCCACTGTGCCACCAGGACGGGCCCTCATATTAAAATATTTTTAAGAACTTTTTTAAGTGCATTTTAAATGCTTCAATCTTGATTCTACAATAACTTACTAGAACAATGGTTCTCAAAGTATGGTCTCCCACAAGCAGTACCGCATCACCTGGGATTTATACATGCAGAGTCTTAAATTACCTCCAGGCCTAAGGAATCAGTAGCTCTACAGGTGAAACCCAAAGATGTTTTAACAAGCTCTCCAGATAGCTCTCACACTTCCTTAAATTTGAGAAACTTTGGTTTAGTTACAAAGAACCTAAGACCTATACGATAACTTAGTGATTATAACTGAGTCATTGCAGTAAGAAATTTCTCAATTTTTTTCTATTCTATAATTTCTCAATCTGTGAAATATATCCTGTGAAAATTTCAAACCCAACTGAGTTGTGTCTCTTTGGCCATGTGCCTCTCATTTTGGCAAAGAACCAGTACTGAGTGCAATTCAGTTACTCAACTCAATTACACCTGATTCATTTAGGCAAACTCAATTGTGCTTGACTTTTTCAAACCCAACTTGATCGTGCTTTAAAATTTCCACACTCAATTTGATTGTGCTCAGAATTTGTTACATGCTACCTTGTAACGTGTAAATTTAGACATATTTCAAGGGGGGGTACATTTAGGGAAACTTGAAAGATTAGGTTATTGGCATTTGTTTGCAATTTAACCTATTTCCCTTCCTTCTCCCCCTTTACATCCAACGTGGGCTGCTACAGTATGTTATGGCCATTGGTCTTCGCATGGGTCAAATTCTACCATCCCCATTCTGCTGTGGTTGAAATCATATCAGACTCCAAAGCTCTTAAGACAGTAACCCTTGTTCATAGTCACAAACTGACTATGCTTACTTGATCCCATTCATCTCATTTTAGAGGTGGAAAATGAGACACTGAGGTATTGTCCCTTGTCAGAATTACATCATCAGAATCAGAATTGTCTTTTAAGATTCCACCTCACTGAGGAAAGCATCATGCCTTCTCTCTCTCTCTCTCTCTCATGCTGTGTACAAAAAGACTAGGTCTTTAATCTTTGCCAGTTTTTTGAGCGTGTTCAATAACCCACAAGGATGAGGGATTAAGTCATTTGCTCCTCCCTGGGAAGTACTTATACCTGAAAGAATTTTACTGAATCCTTGTCAGCAAAATCTAGTCTTGATAAAATAGATGATGATAAATGCTTTGGTTCAGCTTTATTAAAACAGATGGAGGAAGTGCTGGCCATTTTGTCTGGTTGTATGGCTTCCAGGTGTCAGAATGAAAATATTTAATAGCTTTTATCACAGAACTGGTTTTGCTGGGGATTGGAAAGGGAGAGCTCTGTGCTGGAGTGAAGCGCTCATGACATTTTAGAGGATCAGGGCCTAATTACATTCTCTTGCAAAGTTAAAGATGAAAAACTATGAGATTCAGCTGTCCTTTCATGGCACAAGACATAAGTCTGATCAGTGTCCACTGCGGCCATGATGAGGCACCCAGAGGCTAGAAAAAAGAAGAATTTTCCAAATATACAAGTTAAAGCAGCTCAGAAAAAGTAACATTGTGACCAACCACAGACTATATCCTTCTTATTATCCTGTTAACCAAATGTTACCAGTAATTCATGCCAGCTGTTGATATGGAGCAGCTGGGTGAGAAGGGGTTACAAAACTCGGGGGATGACCTTGATTTGCTTAATTACCTCTATGCCTGTGATCAGTACATTTGTTAAGGTACATTTGATGTAAGATGAGGAAATGCATTCATTTTGTAAAAGAGAGAGATAAAGGGGAGAAAGTACCACCTTAATTGATTGTGGTTGACTTTTCCAGCTGTTATCAAAGTAAATACCACACATGTGAAACTGTCACTATAGCCCATTTTATTTTGAAAGTCTACTTAGAGGCTTGAACATATTTCATCTGCCTGTTTTTCAGGAAAATGTGTGATCTTTATCATTAAAGAATATCATCATAAGATTAACTTTTTTTTTTCCTAAGGGCTGATAAAACAGAGATAGACACTTAAATAACAATCTGTTGCCACTTACCTCTTCCCATGCCCCGTCCCCAAAGATTCTCTGGGCAATGACTTTTAAATATGTTCTCATTATTTTTAATGAGTGTGCAGAACATGTGACGCATAAATGCACCAGTAGATGGGTGCCCTTTTATTGAACCTGTCAGATATAATAAAACATTGAAGGAGCTAAGATGCAATTTTTCTTTAAGATATTATAATTATTTAAATTAAGATGCACAAGTATAAGTCACATACTATTCAATTCCTGCTGCTGCCTAAGTGAAGCCCACCAACGTTCTAGTTCTCCCTTAAGAAAAGTTTTATCACAAATGTTAAAAAGACAAAAGAACATTTAATATTGTTATGTCTCTTTAAGTTTACCCTTCTTTAATTCTGCCCCAATGGCAGGATATTCAATTATAAACGAGTTCAATTATGTTTCCTGGCCACTTATTGAGTTATATAAAGGACTTTTATCACCTAGTCTTTCCGTAATTAATTCTTTGCATCTCTTAGAGGCTTAGGACCTAAGGATGGATTGTTAAACAGCTTGAAATGTTTTAATATTCTTATATTTCTTCTGTCCTCTTCCTCTTTACTTCCTTGATTTCTGACCCATCATTCTCCCTTTTTAGAAGAAAATAACGTTCAATATAGTATTTCACAGTTATAGAATATATTTATTTCTACATTCATTAAAATGCCTGGTGGTGATGAAAAGGAAGCTAGTAGAACATTACATTAAGTTATATCAAAATGGCAGTTGGTGATGAAGATGAAGGCAATGTTAGGAGGATGGGGAAACAGGCTGTTGCAAACCCAGAAGCATAAAGCCCACCTGCACTAGTCATTATTGCACAAATATCTGTGGAACTCTTGGCCTTAGCACCCCACAGGTAAGTTACCAAGACTCAGCCTGACTCCAGAGGGCTCCCTCTCTCCCTGCACTCCTTCCTGCAGCCCCCCATTTTGCCTGCAGATCCTTTAATCTCACTAGCAGGGAAAAATACACAGAAACAAGGAAATGAATCAAAAATGGCAAAACACAGGACATCCCACACCCCTGACCAAAAAAAAAAAAAAAAAACATATTAACTGTGGCTTATTTTCAGTACATTTCCCTGAAGCCAAATGTTCTTCCATGATACCCAGAGAGGTTGATAATTCAGGAGAAGTATCTTCATGGGCCTCTATTTCCTTTATTTCTGGTCTACATCAAAGATAATAGAATTCAATAGTTTGACCAGTATTTACCGAACATCTCTTCCAAGTTTAGCTGACAAATATTTATCAAACATTTATTTGTGTCACCCATTGCATATTAAAACTTGATTCTTGAGTGTCTTCCTGGTGGCATAGGGGTTAAGTGTCAGTGGCCCGAGTTCAGTCTCCGGACAAGGAGTGAACCCATGTATGGTGCAACAGACCTCTCCTGTCTCATCTGCTGCTCCCCTTAGCAGTGATTTCAGTAGATCTGCCTGTTCTGCTCCCCACTATACATCTGGTGAATCTTCTCACCCCGCCCCTGTACCTCTGGCCTACACCCCAGTTCTTATATGCATAAATAAATAATCTTTTGAAAAAAAATAAAACTTGATTCTTGAACTACAACAACTTGTAGACACTGCTAAGTGTATTGAGAAAACAAAAGCACCTGACACGTATAGGAAAAGCTAATGAGAGGAAATGTGCAAATTTGAGGAAGAAACTGAGAGGTGTACTCAGGAATTAGAAGTTCTAAAAAGGAAGACCTGAATAAGTGATTCTTAAACTAGATTGAAGTAACAGAGTTATTTTGTAGACGTTTCAGGTGTGCATCTATAAAAATCAGAATGTATATGAATTACACTAAGTGCACCAGTCCAGTTCTATCTTTCGATACAATTGAATCTTCATGAAAAATTTCATTTATGAGATGAGATTCTGATTGGGTCATGGAAAGATAAAAAGAAACAAGGAGAAAAGAAACTTCCAGAGATATAAAGAAGATTGAGCCAAAGATAGGAGGGAAAATTAAGGAGAGGAAGGAGTTGAAGAAAAGAATGTACTGGTGATAGTGATATTAATGTTGGCTACTTAAACTAGCATGTGAGAAAAATTGTAATTTCATAACTAAACTGTTTCTAGAAATGATACAAAAATCCATCAAGTGTGACTATGAGATCTACTTGATACCCTTGTTCATAGGTCTATGTTCATAAGTGCTGTGTTTTTTTAATATAATTTTTTAAATTTACATATTTGACATCAATTGTAATCCCCATGTATTTCCCATCACCATATCACTAGTGCACCATCACCTCAGTCCCCCGTGCTCCCGTCTGCCCTCCACTCTTCCCCTCTACCCTCCCCACCAAGTGTCCCCAGTTTGTCTGTCTTTTCATTTTTGGTTTTTGTTTCTTTCTTGTTGTTATTGTTATTATTATTATTATTGTTCTTATTCCTTTCCTTGATCTTTATTTGGTTCCCTTATATTCCTCCTAGGGGTATTTTTCTTTTGCCTTCTGACTTACTTCGCTGAGCATCATCCCTTCCAGTTCCATCCATGTTCCTATGAATGAGTCTAGTTTTTCATTTCTGATTG
>JAGFMF010011501.1:5414232-5474456 GCA_019455555.1 Galemys pyrenaicus
TCCTAGGAGTGGGATTGCTGGATCATATGGAAGTTCCATTCTTAGTAGATTGAGGAACCGCCATACTGCTTTCCATAATGATTGGACCAGCTTGCATTCCCACCAAGTGCTGTGTTTTAAGTTCTATGTTTGGGCTTTATCTTGCCTCTTGCATTCAACTGGAGCATATGATGGGGTGGGAAGTCCAAGATAGCTTCACAACATGACTGTCAGTTCTACTTCATTTGTCTTTTCATCTTCCAAGAGGTTTGTCCAGCTTTCTTGCATGGCATTCGCAGGGCAGCGATTGCAAAAAAGCAGGAATTCTTAAGACCTTCCCTAGCCTTGCAAATGGCACACTGTCACTCGAGTCTCATTCTCTCTGTCAAAGCAAGTCACAAGGTGAGTCAAAAGCCAAGGGATATCACCTATACATTTCTTTCCAGTACAAAGATCCAGTTCTTTCTCAGTGCATGTATAATGCAAAAGATGTAAAAGCATTATGAGGCCTGCTCCCTTTCCTCTACTTTGTTACTTAACATTTTTAACCATGACATTCTTGCTAAATATAAACTCCCTATTTTTGAAAATTTTCTCCCCAAAGAGGGATATGTTTTTCCTTTCTTCTCTCATTCCATGTGGAGGTTTAGTCTTTTACAGTAGACACAACCTAAACTGGGAAATAGAAGTAGCTGAATTATGAAAATATTAATAAAATCATAAATACTAAAATTATCAGCACATACACAAAAAAATAAGGCTAAGAGTTTCCATATCTATAAAATGAGCATTTTGAACTAAAGGGTCTCTTGGATGTCTTCATACTGCAAAGTACTATTTTCTGAATTTCTGACCATCAAATCCTGGCATGACACTCAATGCAGACAGGGCCCGAGTTATGAATGATCTTTATATATAAATGGTCGGCAGGAGTCTGCCTCTGAGTGTTTGTTCCACAGGTCAGAATACGCGTTGGAAGCGTTTGGCGTAAAGAGTGCCTTATCCTAAGTAAATGTAGAGCTAATAAATTGCCAACAGATATCATTCTTCTCACCACCTTTTAGACCTGCCGTTGAATTGCTGGTTGCTGTAGTGGTTACTAGGCACCAAAAGGGGAGGCTCCAGTCCTCCCCTTCCCATAGCAGTCTCAGAGGGAAACGTGTTCCTTACCTTCTAAACTGGAAACTTAGGTGTATTTTCTAACAGAACATCCTTATAAATAGGCCATCCAATAGAATGTCAATTATCATGTACTATGATGTTTTGGAGATGCTATAAACAGACCCTGTTGACTAATTGAAAACCCAGCACAATTTACCAGTCTTGCATTTGAGGAAAAAAATTAAGTTGCAAAAACCAAGTTTATAAACAGAATTACAGCATACAACCTATTTCAACCTATTTTATAAAGAGAAATCACCTTGTCTACATCCACAGTCATGATTTACTTAAAGCTTGTTTCCATTACACATAAAGAAAAGTGAATGAATTATAAACACTGTTCACTAGGGCATGGTTGTCCTTAATGTAATAAAAAATCTTTGGATTCTATATTCTTCTATTGGAAAAATATAACTATGACAACACTAGCAATTTGTTGAAAACTTGGCAGATACTTTCGATGTAATTATTAATGCAAGCCACCTCAATTTCTCTTTCTAGACAGGTTGTAAATAAATTATATAAATAAATATTAATGTAATTATGAACTTGATAATTTTATGTGCTATGTAGGTACGTAAGGAAATTAAACAATGATGAAGCGCTGAAGGTGTTCATGTTTGAAGATATACGTAACAGTGACTTATTCCCCACATCCTAAAGAGATAGAAGTACACTAGATTGTAGATTGAACTATGTCTTCAGCTGCATAACTGAGTATGATTATTAAAAAAAAGTCTGTAATTTTTCATAATGGTTAAGTTAATAACATGTCACTATAATGTGTGCATTTCTAAAACAGAAACCAAATCATGTGCAGCCTGGTTGGAAGGAAAGTAAAGGCAAAATTGCTGCAAACAAGCTATGGCTTGTGTTTTTAAAAGCCCAGCTTTTACTGTCAGATAGCAGTTCAGAGGTTCCTCTTTAACCTGTAGGGTTTCTTGCAAAAAAAAGAATAGCGATAGCATGTAAATGTCTTACTTCCTTCACAAACCTTTGAAAATGTAACCCAAAGATTGTGTTGCCTCTCACCCTCAGCTCTCAATAGCTCTCAAGGGAGTCCACATGTCTTATCAGACTTGAGCAGCCAGGCAAGGGCAGCCAGCACATTGAGAGGCCAGGGCAGTGTCATGGTCAAGGCCACTGGGCAGGTAGTGAAAGGCCTCTTGCTGTGTTAAACAAATGCGGTTTCCTTCCTGGCTTCCTCAGGAGCTAATTTTGTTTTTCACTTCTCTTCTGGTATAAGAACAATAAGGATTCATAAGGCCACTCTGCCAGTAAGGAGATGTGCATTAGATTATCATAAATCCACTGATAGAAAGTGCAGCGGTCAATGAGAACAGGCATTCTTGGATGAAATAAAAGGTTTAATTGAAAGCATCATCCCAGGGGAGACAGATGATTGAGCATGGCATTGAGTAGACATTAATTACTATAGACCAGAGAGTGAGAAAAGTGAAAAGAAAATCACTGTGTATTTTTTTTAAGTTCCCAAATTTATTTCTCTTTAAGAAAATGTGGGAGATTATCTTAACAATGTTAAGGGGGAAAAGTAAGTTTTTGATCATGCATAACGTTTTTAGAACATGAATAATGTTCCTTGGGAAGTTTCAGCTGAATTTACTCTTCACATAGATGATTTTTTAGAAGTTATAGATCTAGTCCGAGTACAAAGTATGCTGTTTTGCTGAGTAATTGTTTGAATCGATATATACCTATTATGTTATAACATTAGTAGATTATTTGCACTTTATCATCATTCTAGATTTTTTATTTATTTCTTTGATTATGCCTTTCAGCTTGTTTTTTAAGCAGATTAGTTTTTTATTCTACTGTAGAACAAGAAACAAGTTGAAGAGGCATCTGAACATAAGGTTTCCATTAAACAGTAGACGGCTTGCTTTGTATCTCTAAAATATGGCTGCTTTTCTAAATCATGCGTATTTGTTTAGTCAATTTCTACTTTTGATGTGGCTAAAATGAGGGGATGAACTCGACATCCATAGGGACAAAGGCTGGGACCAAAGACTGCCTTAACAAGAAGGTAACTGGTCAGATGTCTCTTTTACTAATCATTTAACATATTTGCATGATGACTGATTCTCCTTCCAGGACAAATAGAGTCTAAGCATATTGTGGATTTTCTGTGTCTTAATGTGCAATGGATTTGAAAGAACAAAAGGAAGAAACCAAATATATTAAAAGGTATTTTGCTTGGTACTTGCACACCATGTTGCCAATTCAGTTAAAAAAAGGAAAAAAAAAAAAAAAACAACTGTCAAAGCAACTTTAATTTGCTTTTCAGTTTTATTTAGAACAATGAATTCACTAAGTGAATTTAAACTTTTCAATCCACTGTTTAGGAGTTGTTATAGACATAGTCATAGTTTTAAATATGGAAATTTAAAAAAAAAGCTTTTTAGGGTTAATTTGAGCAGGGTAGTTGCTAAACAGTACCAGCTGTCATAACAGAGTAGACATGAATGACAGCTTTACTCCACCCCATATCAAAACTCAAGAGCAGATATGGTGATCAGATGAGCCAAAATAAATGTGAGTTCTTAGAAACATTTGAAAGCTATTTTCTTGCATAACTCAAACCTTCATAGGCATCAAAGTGCAAACAGGTCACAATTAAGCTCATTACAGAAATGAGAAAGGTGATTCACTCTGGTGCTGTAGATACCCTTAATGTTTTACCTAATATTCAAAATTCCATTTGATAATGGTGATGGAAGGGAGAATGTCTTATGCAGTATTGGAACTTAATTAGCAGTTTTCAAACAATTTTAGCATTAATGTATCGCATATTGTACTATAAAGGAAGAAATAACCAGTGCATTATTTGTCGGAAATGCTTTGTACATAATATACCTGTTTCCTGGTCTGCACTGAGATGGGTGTTAGTGTTATATACTTAAGTGAATGCTCCCTCTTGCCTTGATTTACATAACAAACAACTATAACATGACTAGTGACATAATATAAGTATTCATAGAGCGCTAAGGAGACCCAGATGAGGGCTGGGCCACAGAGAGCAGGTAACAATTAAGATGGACTTTGATAGGTAAATAAGAGTTTGCCAGTCAGCATCAAAATATGAGCAGGGAAGAGAATGATTATTAGGTTGAGAAAAATCCCATCTAAAAAGACAAACTCTGCAATTTTTAATTAATTTAATTTCCCTCTGGTAGACATGTTACAATGTAATTTAAGCTAGATGTATTAAAACTTCTTTATAGATAAAATGTGATACATAGCTGTCACCTTGTTTTGACAAACTTTCACTCCATTATTTCAAGAACAGCATGTGGTAGGAGTGTATCAACAAAATACCTTATGAAGTCATCCTATATAAAATGTTTATTGTATTTATATATCTTACCAGATGCTAAGTTGGACTCAAAGTTAAACTAAACATAGTTCTTGTCCTTGTTGGGATTCTGGGGATATAGTGAAGCTAAGACAGACATACTGGCAAATAATGGTAAGAATGAATAGAAAGTGATGAGAATCATAAGAATGGGGAAAATAAAGCAAACTGTTTTCTCTCTCATAAAGTCAGGGAAGGAAGAAGTGGTTTATGCTGATGCAAAGTCTAGTTGTTTAGAAATATTAAGTAAGGAGTTTTTTATTCCTTTATGCCATCACTGTAAAACTTCTTTTGAGATGAAAATAAATTCCGTACTTGATATATGTATATACACATTTGAAATAGACTATTCCTTATGTATGATTTTGTTATCATAAAAATTGTGGGTTTAAACCATCAGGAAAATGCTTGACTAAAAAGATTAATTTAAGTATGCTTAGGTGAGTTTTCCTTCATGAAAACTATAAGAGTTTTCCTTTGCTGATACTTCATGTATCAGCAAATAAAGCTGGAGCTGTGCTGGATTAATTAAAAAAACTTAATTCCTCAGGCATGAACTGAACTTAGTTCAGTTCAGCTTGTTTATTTAGTCTATGAAGCATACTTCATTTTGTTGGTAAATAAAGATCCATTATTTCAGGGAAGAAAGAAGCCCTGCTCAACCTACATCTAAAGAAATATTGATTGGAAATATGCTGAACTTTTAAATTTCTTGTAATTACACACTGGTTTTACAAGAATTAAGGCGATAGTAATTGCTCCCTTATCCCTGTCCTGCTTTAATATTTCGTGTGTGTGTGTGTATATATGTTTGTATGTATGTATGTATATATCTCACCAAGGCATGGGATATTTGGAAGGTGAATACTAAAGAAAAAATAAGGTAAAGTGAAAGGCAATTTTTGTAACCCAAGCTAGTCATTTAGGGCTCTGGGTCCACATGATCACACTCTTTGAAGAGCCTGGCAAGAAAATACAGGGATACGGATGGAAGGATCTTCTACAATCTAGGCTTCCTATTTTCCACCTTGGGAATATTTGACAAGTCCAGAAACCACTCTAAAGCCCGGACTATGGATGTTACATTAGCCTGTTTTGGCAGCTATAGTAACACCACAGGCTTGGTAGCTAAAAAGCAATAGAAACTTGGTTGTCACTATTTTAGAAGATGGAAATCCCAAATCAGGGTGTCGGCATAATCAGGAGACTCACATACTTCTTATTCTTATTATATCTTTATTCTGAAAATAACTAGGAAACACTGTGGGGTCACATTAGAAAGACACTAATCATGAGAACGCCACCCTTAATTCCAAATCACATACCGAATGCTCCACTTTGTAATACCATTAAATTGGAGATTAGGGTTTCAACATTTGAATTTGGGGGGGACATAAACATTCAGACAATAACAAATGGATATGTGACAAATAGAAAACATGATACCAAAAAGGAAAAGACATAATTATAAAAATATAAATCCTGTTATATAATTCACCCCTGATATTTTCTATATGTTAAAATAGACAGACAAGATTACTCATCTGAATCCTTTATTTCCAAATAGTGGTACTATATATCCATACTTTGATCTAATGATATGTGAAGTATAATACTTTTCTTCCCATCTTTCAACACCTGAGAAACATTGTTCATGTATCCAGTGGTCTAGGAAGATGAACGGTATATAGAACAGATACATGCCTAATCCACTACAATAGACCACTCTACTTGAACCCAACATATATTTCATCAACCAAACATCAGTCAGCCTAATGATCATTGAGGGAGAAGTGTATGTCTTGTTGTTCATATTGCAGTTTGTGCATGGTTTTTAATGCAACCTTTTTTTTTGCAAACAACCAGTTGATATATTCATTCCCATTTTTCCAATGAATTAACTCTGGGTAGATTTTTTTTGTTCTGTCAACTTACTTATAGTATTAAGGTTAGGAAGATATACCTACATTTTAATTTTAATCCATTTTGTACTCTATGGAACCTAAATGATTTCTTACAGTCAGATTTATCTGAAAATTAATTTTCACAGAGTAATTTTTTAATTATTAAAATAAAAAGATTATATATCTTTATCTACAAGTATCATATATAGGGTAAGAACATTCTCATTTCAATATTAACTTCCACTGTGAATTTAAAATAGTTGTTACCTAGAGATTTCTCAATTTCTGTTTGAAATTTAGGGTCATGTATTATTAGTTGTATACCAAAGGGGATTGATTTCCAGCTTTAGTCTTATTATATCCAATTCAGACATCAGAGAAAAAGATAGGGTTAAAATGGTTGTATTTTCATCATATGATTTTCTTATAATCCTTAATCAACATATAGAAACTCTTCTCCCCCAGTCCATATCAAAATATTACTTTCTTGAGGCCATACCAGTACAATTACAAATTGTAGCATAATTGAATAAAAGTGACTCTGGACTTTAAAGTAAAAGAACACTAACTGAATCCTCTAGGGAAAATAAAGGTAGCTGAAATGTAATCCCTACTTTAGAATTCTTGAGTTAAGAAAAAAGCTATATTATCTTTTCTAGAAGAGTCATTTAGCCTAAATAACGTCACCTATAATTATAATGGAGAGTGTGACTCTTAAAATTTTCCTCTACTGGTTTAGGATTTTATTCTGTGACCATGGCACTTTTAAGATCCTAGGGAAAACAATTCATTGTTTTTAGACTATCTACAGAAATTTATCAAAGCAAAAATATTCTTTTAAAGAATTTCTTATAAGGAAACTAAATATCATATATTCTTTATGGAGTAATGATTCCCTCATCCTAAAAGCTTCAAGATGTGCTTTTTTTTTGAAGCCTCATTTGAGACTGTACTTTCCCATGTGATGCTTTGTTGTTGATGATGCTAATTGTGATTATATTGGTGCATGAGCACAAAAGTGGGATACCAAAAATACATAGAAGCTTTACCACATGGAGATCTAGCATCTCTAACACTCTATGACTTTCTGTTTTATTCACAGTATTATCTGGAGAGGAAGGAATAGAGTTTAAGAATAGCAAAGAGGAAACTACATGGTTGGACCTTGTCAGATATACTAACCATTTTTGGCAAACAAATATCAAAAGTAATTTCATGGTGTGAGAGGAGGAAAGGCAGGCAGGAAGATGGATGACTAGGAAGGCAACCATATTATTAGCTTAAGAGTATTCCAAATGGGGCATCTCTGGAATCACAAATGTTCTTGTGTGGCAAAGTAGTGCTTGATTCACGCATGCAAGGGGTAATAACGCAGTCTTTCAATGCCCAGGGGAATCCACTAGCCCAGTCTGCCGGGCCAATACTCAATTTCCCAGAAGCCCAGGTCAGACCTGAAAGCATCCATGCTGAACCTTTTATGGACCTCATTTCATTAAATGCTGTGCTCTTGGCTCAGCATGAGCAAGCTTTGGATGTCTTTGCTTTGCCTCCCAAATGTGTAATTAGTCTGTGTTGTGAGCAGCTTACTTTATGCAAGAGTTATGTTTCACATGCAATCAATTTGTCAATTACCAAAACTCAAACAAAAGAATTTCTAGAAAAAAAGATAACTTCTGTCTATCTTACCTATCTATCCATCCATCCAGATACTTGTTTGTGTGTGTATATATATATATATATATACAGATATATAAAGATATATATATAAAGCAAAAGTCATACTAGCAATTTTTTTGAAGATTTATTTATTATGCATACAAGAGCTGGGGTACAGGCGAGAGGATTCACCAGAGACAGAGCAGGGAGCAGAACAGGCAGATGGACTGAAATGAACTGCTGAGGGGAGCAGCAGGTAAGGCAGGAGAGGTCTACTGCACCATGTGGGTCCCCTCCCTGACTGGGGATTGAACTTGCACTACTGTGCAGCAGATGCTTCAGAGTGTAGCACTCAACCCCTTGCACCACTCGGGAGGCCCCACTTCTGCCAGGATCTTTTATAAAAATCTTAGCCACTGTCAACTTTTGCCTAAGTAAATTCTAGGGAATTTAAGATGCTGAAGTTTTGTTGCAACTAAATAAATTTTTACAACAAAGAAAGGATAAGACACCTGCAAAACACTTAATTTTCTGATTTTTTTTAATCTTCTGAAAAAACCTGGGTAGCTAGTTAAACATGTAAGGTTTTTCACCAATTGGATTATATAAAATTCAATACAGGAGTATCAACCTAACGTGGGGATCAGGCATTCATTCCAACAGCTGGGAGGCATTTTATTTTAAATTGTACTTTTTGGAGAGTAAATAAGAAAACTAGAAATACATACACCTGGGCAAAGGTAAGCAGACCGTAAGGGTGAGCACTATTCTGCCTGTTAAAGGACTTTTCACTCTCTAAGCTAATATATACTGAAGTCAGAGAATTCTTGGTGATTTATTAGTAGACATATTACCTTTTGAAGTATTATAACCCCTGGACAATATAGACAATTCACAAGTAGAACTCAGATATCATACTGTAGGCCATTCAAAAATAATCTTCTGAATTAAACTCTGAGTTGTTGAAAATTAATACAAAGTTCAATATTTTATATGCATCATAAAGAAAAAATATAATGTTGCAATAAGTAAGAGAAAATTTCATAGAGCTAAATATATGCAATACTGATATTTACTTTAATAGAGGAAAATTTTTTAATGTAAATTTTGTACATTTAGCTTATAAACAGGATCTCAAATATATGTTCTCATATGATCTCCTGAAGTGCATATTCATTCATTTTAAAGTAATTTTAACCAAAGTTCTGAGTGAAGAAAATTCTGTAAAACATTTAAAATCGAGGCACTTACTTTTTCCATGATTTTGAAATCCATTCTCCGGAAGGGAGGTAGAATGAGGAAAGTACTAAAAGTGAGAGTTGACATCTAACTAAACTTATCAAAAAACAATTTTCTTTAAGTAAAATTTAATCTAATATCAGAAAACAAATGTCAAAAAAAAATGGCCATTCTTTATTGCCTGGTCAATGTAAAAGTCCCTTAATGTAATACTAAATCAAACATTAAAACTAACAAAAGTAAAGTAAGCCAGAGTTCAGATTCCTATCCCTTTTGCCTCTACTTGCAGTATAAGTACTTGAGAGATCAGCAAATTCAACAGCTTGTAACACTTGGAATTTTTCCCATTTCAGTTACAGATTATAGAAGTGAATGCAATATTTAGTGACATGCCAACTAATGTAAATGAATATTCTATAGTTCAGACAGCATGGATTTTTATAAAATTGGTAGCTGTTTTGTAAATACTGAGATGTAATTGGTCTTATTTGTGTTGTGTTTACTCCTGCCTGGTGAAAATGAATTAGAGAAACCTCATTAAAAGTCTCTTAAATATTTTACAGGCAACATTTCAGTGGTTAAAATGATAGAATAAGTATTTAAAAAAATGTAAGATTTAGGAACAAACAATATGATTCTAATTATTGAATGATCTAGAAAGGAAGCATAAGAGGAGTAGAAGTAGATCCATTTGAGAAGTCAGGCTCACAAGGTGAAATACTTTCAATATTTTTGCCACTGCAAATGAACATACAAAAAATACTTTGTATGTCAGGCAACATGCACTTAACACCTTTAAAAGGCAACGTAATTACCAATGAAAAAAGCTAAACATAAATAAAAGCCCACTGTCCCTCTAAGGGCCAGCATATGGACAATGGTGCCTGTTTTACCTACAGCCAGCCCACATCATGATGGGGCACTGACTGAATTGGAGGTGCTCTCGAGCCCCAACCCACATGCTACGAATGCCCCTGAGGAAGTCTGACCTAAGACCCTGTCCAGTTAAGACAGGCTTCAGAAGTCAACTGAGCCAACACTGGTTCCTCCAAAGAGTTGACCCATTATGAGGTCTAATACACATGGGCCGTGTATTGTCACAGTCCATGTGTGTGAGGAAAATAATGAGGGTTTCTAAGATGAAAATACTAGGGAAGAGCTTCTTTATTTTAGGAACTGGTGCTATAAAAAGGTTAATACGTACTCTCTACTCAGTCGTTTATTAGCATAAAGCACATCATAGGGAAAGTATTGCCTAGCACAAAGTTATGTGCCCTAGAGGACACAAAGAAGCTAAGTAGAAAGGAATGGAGCAGGGGACAGAGAAGACTGGAATGAGAAATCTTGAAAGGTATGAAAAAATGTTAGAGATGCTATGTTGAAACTGAGCATTGGCCCGGCAGACTGGGCTAGTGGATTCTCCTGGGCATTGAAAGACTGCATTGTTACCCCTTGCATGCGTGAATCAAGCACTACTTTGCCACACAAGAACATTTGTGATTCCAGAGATGCCCCATTTGGAATACTCTTAAGCTAATAATATGGTTGCCTTCCTAGTCATCCATCTTCCTGCCTGCCTTTCCTCCTCTCACACCATGAAATTACTTTTGATATTTGTTTGCAAAAAATAGTATAGGGCCTCCCTGGTGGCACAGTGGGTTAAGCAATGCACTGTGAAGCAAACCGCAGCCAATGCAGCACGGGTTCAACCCCTGCTGCCGGCCAGGGAGGGGACCCACATGGTGAGGCAGACCTCTCCTGCCTCACCTGCTGCATCTCTCAGCAGTGTGTTAAAAAAAAAAAATAGTATATCTGACAAGGTCCAACCATATAGTTTCCTTTTTGCTATCCTTAAACTCTATTCCTTCCTCTCCAGATAATACTGTGAATGAAATAGAAAGTCAGCCCTTTCCACCCTCCCCCACTTCAGATTATTCAGTATTGGCAAACTGTATGCCAGTTATGTTTTGGATAGACTGGCCATTTCATGATTCAGTGGTTAGTACATAGTAGATAGTTAGTGGGAATTTGTTGAAAGATTTGGGTTGCAAAGAGTGACTCTTTACCCAGGTCAGAAGGGACCAGTTTCATTTCTGAATGCAACCTCTGACAGTTACTCATGTGTTTGGGCATGAAATTAGTATTACAGAGTAAAGAATGAGAAAATGGAGAACCAGGAGGTAACTTAATGGAAGGGAGAAGAGATACATACATATATATTTAAGATAAAAAACAAAACAATGTAATAACTTGAAGAGAATTTGTGTGAAAGAGAACAAAGGCTTAGTTAAACTAGAAACAGGACTAAAGCACTAAAATGACATAACAATTATGAACGATAAGGCAATTAATATTTTACTTCCTATTTTGTTTTGCATTTTAATTAATATTTAATAGATTTTATATATATAATTATATATAACCATGTCATTGTAGTGTTTTCCAAATTAAAATCTATGATCCACTATCAGACTGTGAAATCAATGTAGTGGATTGTGACTACATTTAAAAGTAAAGATAATGGCATAGAAAAATACTAGAATACACTGCAGTCTTGCTCAATATTGTCTCCTGAAATATTTATGTAAGTACATGTATGCATGGATAAAAATACAGGTAGTAGATAAAAAATATAGCTTTGAGTACTAGATCACAGTGCTTCTCAAAACTGATGAAATGTACCACTTATAAATTGAAATACAAGATGCAATTTAAAAGCACCAGGAACACAAGACCCCTCACCAATTGTTGGCTGTAATACTTGGTGCCTTCACTGAGGTCTTGAGGTTGAAGCTGAGTTGGGTTATCATCTTCCTGGGAGCAGGAAGTATAATATGAAAAAATAAACTGAACTAGGTTACTTTTAAAATCCCTTATAACTGTGATCCCGTTTGCTTTAAAAAAAAACTTAATATAAAAACTGATTTGTGAACATTTAAATTATGAAACCTGGAATAGCGGGGATCAAAATGTATTTATTTGCATACATACAATTCCAAAAAGTCAATTCACAAATTCACATATATACTCAAACATATACTGTTAGAACCTTACTCATATGTATTCATTCAACAATATTTAGCACTTGTTTTTGAGCTCAGTGTTTTACGTACTAGCTATTCTTGGGTGGAAAGAAAGCCAGAATGACATAAGTCTTTGCATTCAAGAAAGGTTATTTAAAAAAAAAAAATAAGGAAGCAAGTATAGAGTATGTGATAAATATTATGGAGAAAAAGAAGGGCAATGAACATGGATAGGATAGTGTTAGGAAGGCAGCCATTAAGCAATTTGAAACTACTGATAAATGGTGAGGGAAGACTTCACTGGTAAAATGACATTTGAACAGAGAACTGAGGGAAATTAGGGAAGGTCTGCAGGAATCCTAGCGCGAAGCATTCAAAGAGAAAGAGATGATGAAGAATTTGAAGCAGAGGGAGAGGTGATATAAAGGACTTGGGGGAGCAGACAGGTTGTATTGAAAAGAAGGGAGACCAGTGTGGCGAGTACAAAGGTGAATAGGATATGTGGTCAGAAAACTCAGCTTTTGTACAGTTTTCAGGACTTGTAAGGGCTTTGGTTTTTCCTCTGAATGAGGTAAACTGTCACTAGAATGTTTTGAGTGTTTGTTTTAACAAGACCACTCTGTCACTTTGGCTGCTGTGTTAAGTAGCCTGAAGAGGGAAAAATTTACAGAGTATAAGGTGAGAAGCAGTAGTAGAGTTACTTAGACTGGTTAATGCTACTGTGGATGAGGTAAGAAGAAAGCAACGTGGGAGTCATTGGTGATTCAAAGAGGAGCTGTAAATACACTGCACAGCTGCATATATTCATAATGTAAATACAAGTTTATTAGTTATATGTAGTGTTAAAGAATACATATAGTTTTTGGGTTTTTTTTAAGATTTATTTATTTATGCATACAAACACTGGGGTACAGGCCAAAGGTGCAGGGTGAGAGAGAATCCACCAGACACAGCAAGAGGCAGAACAGGCAGATGGACTGAAACACACTGCTGAGGGGAGCAGCAGGTCAGGCAGAAGAGGTCTGCCTGAGCCATGTGGGTCACCTCCCCAGTTGGCAGCAGGGATCGAACTCGTGCTGCAGTGGCTGTGGTTTGCTTCATAGTGCATTACTTAACCCACTGCACTACCAGAGAGGACCCTACATAGTTTTTGTACAATTAGTGAGTATAGTATATATTAGTGGGTGTCTATAAAATATATAGTACACATAGTATTAGAAAACATGCATATTTGCATATGTAAACATGTGAGTATGTAAATATGTGAGTGTGTCATTATAGAGCTGTTTACCTTCTTGCTGGTTACTATCTAACTATCTCTTGGTATAATATTATAGCAAATGGTTCTTATTTATATCTTTATAAATTCCTTTGAAAAACATTTATCTTTCTGTCAATGATTGAGAAATGTTTGGAAAACATGAAAAAATTACAAAAGAGAAAACAATAATTCATTTTCCTGTGCTAGTAGATAATCAAATTTTTCTCTATGCAAATAGACAGGGAGGGGGTGCATGGAAGTAGCTGGGTAGGTGTCTGCGTATGTGTATAAAATATACCTGTCCCATAATAAAAATAAATTGTGTTCATGTAAGATTTTGTGCTTAATGTTATAGCATATTTTCACATGATTAAGCCTTTGTGTCAATACTATTTTATATCATTCTATGATTCTTAATAAATAAAAGTACAAAAATGTCATACAAATAAGGATAATTAAAACACTTAATAGGCTGCATTTTCTGGCTTCGCATGTAAGTAAAAGACAGCATTTTGTATATGTGCCAGTTTATTGCATTTTCTACTCAGTTCATCCCATAAAGATCACATTTCTACCTCATATAAGCAGAGACATGCCTGTGTTCAGCATTCCCTAGTAGTTCATTCTGACCCACTTAGTGGCCAGTCATCAACTGACCACTTGTGTCCAAGTGCTTCTCTGCTGCTTGGTTGTCTTATGGTTGACATCCTTTGGCAGCTATCAATTCAGGGCAGTGGTTTTCAGCTGGAAGTGATTTTTTTAAAAGATTTATTTATTTATGCATTCAAGAGCTGGGGTATAGGCCAGACATGCAAGAGGTGAGAGAATTCACCAGAGACAGAGCCAGGAGCAGAATAGGCAGATTGACTGAAATACACTGCTGAGGGGAGCAGTGGGCAAAGCAGGAGAAGTCTGCTGTGCCATATGGGTACTCTCTCTGGCCAGGGGTTGAACTCGTGCTGCTGTGCAGCGGGTGCGTCACAGTGAGGCGCTCAACCCACTGTGCCACCAGTGAGGCCCTGAAAGTGATTTTGAAAAAGGGCTCTTTGGCAATGGTGAAGATACTTTTGATAGTCATAACTGGGGCATGAGTTACTACTAGGAAGTATCCAGGAGCTCTAAATACTCTATAGTGTATGGGACAGCTCCCTCCCAACAAAGAATTACAAGGCCCTGAGTTGTGATGAGGTTGAGAAAGCCCAATTGAGGATCCTGTGTGGTTGGCTTGGGGCAGGCCAAAATTTGTGAGGGAACTGGGCCTAGATGGAAGTAGATGGGACATACGAGAATCCATCCTCCTTAGCCTGGCTAGGTGACTTTGTGTCTAGAGATCAGGCTTCTCGTGACAAAGAATAAGAAATAATGAAAAGACAGAATAAATAAATGAAAGTCACAAGATCTCTCGTACTGTGCCAGCTTCACCTCTTTGAAACACATACCTTCTCCTAATATCTGTGGATGCAACAAGCCAGGGATAGTCCCAACACAGAGTGGAAAGAGCTCTTGTCTGACAGACAGGAAGGCAGAGAGGGTCCAGGGCTAAGATGTGCCACTGTTTTGGGGTTCATCCTGTCACCAAGGACCGGCACATGGTGTACTTGTGAAGATGTTAAACCTCTTTCCGTCTTATATGAAATGATGTCTGGCACAGTTTGAGTTTAATTTTTCAGTGTTGTTATTGGAGGGAAGCATTCAGCATATTGATTTTTGTTATACATTAGGTAACAGAGGAAATGACTGTGTTAACTACTGTAATGGCTTCCTTCACCATTGGGAAGTTGGCTATTATTAGAGACCACTAAATGAGCCTGGAACAGCTTAAGAAAGATATAAAGCATAACTATAGTTGAGCGGAGAATGTGACGGTACATGGCCTCTTAATGTCACTTGGGACCTTGTCTGGGAATTTCTTGTGGTTTGATCAAGTCAAGGTGGCCCACAGAAGTTGAAACAGTACAGCAGCTTAGAGTCTGACACAGGGACCCCACTTTCTGAGCTCCAAAGAGCTCCAATATCGACAAGTCTTATGGATGATAAGCATGATCCTATCCCACACACTTCGGTGTTTGTCTGTGAAATGGGCATGATAATAAACCTCATAGGGTGGCAGTGAGAAGTAAGTGTATTGATGTGTGTTAAGCATTGAGAATAGAATGACTTAGTCATGGGAAGTTACCAGGTTGTTGTATTTTCGACTCTCAGAATCCAGGGACTTGCAAGATAAATTAAGTTTCAAATGAAAAGATAGCTATAATGCCAAACAAAATTTTTTGTGTTACTTTGTTTCTGGTATATAAAAATTAGAGAAGCTTTCTAGTTTTTTCTCTAAAAATGGTGTTCTCAAACTTCTAGTAAGAACAGCTGTTCTTTAATTTACACTTTAATTCAGTGGAACTTTATTAGGCTGAAATTAGCCAATTCCCAGAGAGACCTGGTAATGTAAATGATTACACAATGTTATGGATTCTAAATTGGGCATTTTGGAAGACAAAAATGAAGGCTAATAATTTATTTAGCATTTAACTCTGGCGTTCCACTGAGGGGGGGAAGACAGCTAGTTTGAATCAAATAATGGAAATTTTATTCTTAGATCATAATATAATGAGTTAGTTTAAAGAGCTAACCTGCAATAGGTTTATTAAATTAAACAATAAAATGTCATTTCTTTGAAATTACTTATTATCAAAATCTTAACAGTGAAATTAAGTGAAGGAACTTTTCTTAAAGGTAGACACAGGTTTTTCTCTATGTTCGTAGGAGTTGAAAATGTCATGTTAGTGGATTGGCTCGTGTAAGACCTCTTAATCCTGTTTTAATTATGGGCTCCTTACTACTTCTGGTTTTATAGTTGTTGCACTGTGACTGACGTTCAGGCATTCACATTCATTTTTAAAATACCTAATTTTACATAAGAGTCCCTCAAAGTGACCTTAAGATGAGAGTCTCTCGACATAATTATAGACAGGAAGGAGCTGCTGACCTGGAATGAGTGGAGAGGGTCCAGAGCGCTCTCATTTTCACATTTTTCATTTCAACAGTGTGCAGCTTCACATTGGCGCAGGCTCAGGAGAGATGCAGAAGGGGCACCTGCAGAGGTTATCACGTGGATGGTGCTTTTTATTCCCACTTCCATAGATCAGAAAACCCTGGGGACCAAATATGATTAAGCACACGCTTTACCCTGGAGACCTGATACTTAAATGTGCCTTTTGCCACCAACTCTATATTTTTTGAAAACAGCTATACTTGTGGTGAAGTATCATTTGTCAAAGAAGACGTGACTATTTGTTATGCGTTATCATTATGTTTGGATTCAAAAACACAGTGCCAGTGAGTTATACTACTCAGAGATGCAAACTTTAAGGCATGAGTTTTGACAAAGTGAAATTTAATTCAGTGATAACCATTATAAATCACATTCCTCTGACTTTAAAATAGCATTTTTTCAGGGCTATGTATCCTATTGACAAGCTTTATCAACAACATTGCTTCCATGGTAAATGATGTTTTAAATTATATACGCCAGAGAGTTCCTCGAAGTTTTAGCATATTACTACCCTAAGCAACAATGTGCAATGAAGATTTCTTTATCTATGAAATGAAGGTGTGACGATCACAGTATTATTAAGGTCTTTTCTGGTACCTAAGATTCCATCAGTCTAATGTCCAGTCTCTAATTGTTGAGAATATTCTATTTAATTTCCAAATGCTTATGGGATGTTTCAAATAGCATGATCCTTCCATGTCAAAGAATATTCTTTGCTGACTATCACCAAATGTTCCCAGCCTGTGCATGTGGTGGTGGCCCCTTGCAGAGATAAGGCCAGCCTTTGTCTGACAGGCACAGAATTACAGCTGTTAGAGGTTCAATCATCTTGTCTTACTAATTGCATCTGTGTTTGGCCATGCGAGTTGTGTAAATATTCATCTGCTTTCTTCCCTTTTCATGTGCACTTCCCCCCAACAGAAAGGAGAACCTGACTGCTATGCACTTTCCCTGGAAACCGTTGAGCGGCTGACCCTGGAGATTCCCCTGAATGATTCAGGCTCTGCTGGTCTAGGTGTGAGCTTGAAAGGGAACAAATCTCGAGAAACTGGAACAGACTTTGGGATTTTTATCAAATCCATCATCCATGGAGGTGCTGCTTTTAAGGTGGGTAGAAATGAGATTTGCACACCAGTGTGAAAGTATTGAGAGATACGGCTGTGCTTGAAGACTGGGTGGAGAGTGTGTGAAGGTTTCAGGCCACAGAGGTGCTTCTGTTAAAGCAGGTGTGTGTGAACACCTGGGCAACAGTTGTCTGTTTTTGTACTTTAAGTAGTTAATGTCATTCCCAGAGTAGTTCTAAAAGCCTACCCTGATGAATATGTTTGCTTACATGCTTTTTATTCCTTTAAATTTGTAACTTGACAGAATTGAACCTTAAAATACATAATTGGAAAACCAAAACTAAAAACAAGTCAACCTCGAATCAGCAAATAAGAAAATTGTGCCCGCAAGAATAAAAACTCATTGCAACCTAATAGTGATTACAGTATAAATTAAAGGTCACTTTATACACTTGAAGATAACCATGGTGCTGGGAATATACTTTTATCTTTGAATATGAAGAAGCTTATAAATTTCAAAAAAAAAAAAAAAAAAAGGGGAAGAACATGACCTGCCCTTTCATGTGAGATAGTGTGATCCCGGCTGTAAAGACAGTGTAATTGTTAGCTGGATTCAAATCAAGTTCTGTTGTTAACTGTGTGCAGTTGTGGCCAAGAAATTGACCTGCCATGTGCCCGTTTCCACATCTGTAGAATGGGGATAATAAGCATCACAAACTTGGTGGGGCTCTACAGATTGAATGAACTATTGCATACAGTGTGACTAAAGCAGTAAGTGATTACAGAGGGGGAAAGTTCATGCTTCTCGGCTCTTTTCACCATCATCATCCTTTGCTACGGTGCCATGACACTTCCTGACTTTGAATTACGCTTTACCCACTCTCAAGCTCTGTGAATGTCAGCAAATCACTTATCCTCAAATGCTTCAGTTCCTTCATTTATAAAATTGCTAGGATGCCCTACCAGGTGCTCTTGTGAGAACTAAAAGATATACTGCATGTAAAATTCTAACACAGTGCCTATTATGAACTTTCAATAAATGCTAACCATTTTTAAATACTTTGATATCAATAATATGTGCCTTCCCCCAGAGCCCAGAAAACCTAGCTTGGTTCTAGCCCCTGGCCCTAGACCCTGATTTTGCTGGGCCATTTGTCTTCAGCTCTGATCATCCCACTCTCACTGAGTTAATATCTTTTTCCTTGGGAAGTGAGAAACTCACTGTATATAGATAGATAAGTCTTCAGTGCACTGACTGGATCAGTTAGCTTTTGTTGCATAATAAATAATGACAAAATTTCATTAACATGCATCAGTGGGTATTTATTTCCCTCCCGACTCTGCAGGACACCTGGAGGAGCTGTGATTCAGGCTGGTATGTCTGTTTCCCACCCTAGGGATGCAGGTCTGAGTGTGCTCCATATATTTCACCCGTGCCTTGTGCCAGCAGGCTACCTGCAATATGTTCTTCTCATACAGCAGCATGTCACAGGGCATGTGGCAAAGCCTCTTGGGTTATGGACTCCAAATGAGGAAAGTGTCACCACAATGAGGCTGTGGCAAAGGCTCGGGTATAGGAAGGGTAAAGAATCGGGGCCAATCATCCAGTATATTAAACTCTCTGTGGTGCCAGCAAGGGGCACTAGACAGGTTCTCGCTGATTCTGGCAGACGGGGTAAAGGAAGGAGGCCTGGAGCCCTCAGTGGCTTTTTTATACTTTTATTATCAGAGGCGACCAGGTACATGGCAGGCAAGGGGGCAGGGGGCCAGGAGGCTGGCAGGCAGGCCTCCTAGTCCCCAGCGCATCTTCACTCTCTGGGCTGCTGCTGCTTCCTTCTCTCTCCCTCTGCTGCTCTGGTTCTGCTGGCATCCTCGTGATGCCGCCCTTATACACCCATGTCTAAGTCCAGGTTTACCCACTTGCGCATGCCCACTTAGGCACGCGTGCATCACCACAGGTGTCCATCATTACACCAATGGCAGGAGGGCGGAAAAGCCTGATAACTTCTCTCTGACCCTACACTCCAATCTGGCTCAAATTTGCAAACCCAGAAACAGAGGGAAATAATAGTATCAACAACAGTTAACATTCTTGTGCTTAGCGCTTTTATGTGCTGGACATCGTCAGTATTTGTAGAGTAAATGGAAAAATTGTTAGGCTCTTCTGCCCTCCCGCCATTGGTGTCGATGACCGACACCTGCGGTCCTGGGCACATGCCTAGTGGCGGGCACCTCAAGTAGGGTGTGGGCATGCGCAAGTGGGTGCACCTGGGCTGAGACACCCTGTGTATAAGGGCGGTGTCTCGAGGGCGCCAGCAGAAAGGAAGGCAGAAGAAGCAGCAGTAGTAGCAGGGACAGGGGAGCCCAGAGAGTGAAGATGCACCAGGGGCCAGGAGGCCAGCCTCCTGGCCCCTGGCCCCTCTGCCTGCCGTGTACCTGGTCACTAATGATACAAAAAGCAAGAAAAACCTGAAAAAGCCATTGAGGGCTCCAGGACTCCTCCTTTACCTATCTGCCGGAATAATTGAGAACCTGCCACATTCTCTCCTGGCACCACAGTATTTAAGGTAGATTCTCTGATTTTGTTTTACAGTGGATTACTATGTCATTTCATCAAAGAGAAATTGCAGGTGACAGTGGATAGCGACGACCCTGTGTTCACATGGTCAGGAACTGCTTCAACTAAGATTCGAACCCAGGCAGCCTGACTTCAGAACCTGTCTACCCTGCCCTGTGATGAATGCTCTTTCATCTCAGCCTCCCTATTTCCAGGCAGCAGGGGCCACAGCTTCGAAGTTATCTTGTATCGCGCTTGTCATCCTTAACCAAATCATCCACACATGTGCAGTTTGACGATGTGTGTTGGTCAGGTTTATGGCTCCAACTTGATGCTATTTTTCTTATTCCTAATGACAGCTCTATTTGCAGAATTTATTCCATGTAAAATTGAAACTGAAATGTATTTTTGGAAATTAAAAGCAAACATCTTAGCTTTTTTATGGGCAATAACTTAAGCTTGAGCAGATACTAGAGAGCAGGTTTAATATGTATATCCATGTTTGCGTAAGTGAACATCTCCTTACCTAAGCAGTTTCTAACAGTCCTGTTTGTTGCAGAAAGATTTCACTTTCCATTTATGTAAATTTCCTTCCTGACACTGGTCTGCTGAGTCAGACAATCACACCATTAAAAACCACTGGGCAGCATATTTATAGCTGATCTTAAACAGTAAGAGGCATCAATCATGAACTTAGCCTTATTGTCAATGTTTAGTATCCATTTGTCTTATTTACTTTTTGCTGTGTAAAGGGTAGAGATCTAAGCTTTACTCACAAGAAATCTGATTAATCAGAAAAAGAATTATTTTTCTATTCTCCTTCGGCTGTTGCAATAATCCAGTGTTACTCCTCAGAAAATTGCCACCTGTTCTATGAATCCGGATTACGTCTTACAAAAATTGGTTTGAGACTTTGTCCCTGTGCAGATGATACAAGTGTAGCAGACTGCACTGTCCCTGGGGCCAAGGGGGAGGTAAGTATGAGGAACATCCATTTTAGCATCTGGCCCTAGGTTTTTACCTCAAGTCAACTAAATAATCTCTCTGCCAGAGCACAGTTTTGTTTTTTCTCTCTCTTTTTTTTTTTCCTGGCCCTCCCTAGCACTAATTGGTTCTCATGGTGTTTTTCCCTGAAGAGAAGGTAGATTTTTGAAAATACACTACTTTGAAAAGTATGACTGCATTCTTCCTGTGGATCCTGTGCCCTGTATTCTCCTGGGGGCTTCCATTGATGTAAACAAAGATAAGCTACTTCTTGCCAGATGTAAACCCCTGACTAGAGAGTCTCTTTCCCCCACCCCCACTCCTTACCTCTCTGGCTGCTGCTTTGTATCATTTCCTCTTTTATTTGAGTTATTTCTAATAGTGATATCAATCTCCATTTGGCAATAAGAAAATCAAGGTATTCTAAGATTCCCCTTTGGAAGTGAATCCTTCACTCTACAGGCAAACTAAGCCATACTTCTCCTCAATACAGAATTATCCAAATACTGAATCTCATCGTAATATTCAAATTCCAGGCTACATATCAAGAAGTAAAGCTCAGAAACTCTGCTTTGCTAGTTGGTGTTGGGCGTATCTGCCTTGCTTTCTTGTCAACTCCCTGAAGAATTGCTTTGAGCCATGCCTTTCGGCCTAGTTAAAGCGGTCACCGGCTGTAATAGCCACATTTACGATTTATAGTGCTAATGCCAATATGCCTAAGCAGTAACAAGCATTACAAGTTTGTAGTTTTGTTTTAGTTTCTGTCATTCTTTTTGGACATCTGCCCCCTGAATGACAGTGTAATTGCTTCCAGAACCAAAATATACTTGACAGCTCATGACTGAAGAACTGTGAAGGAAGGAAATTAGGATGTCCATGAAGATCTTTCCCAAAATTTCATTTTTGTGATTAGAATTTCAAGTGAATATGTTATAACAGTTAAAAGAAATACTGCCTTTGTTGCCATTCGAAAAAAAATCCCTTGAGAAAACTTACTCTGCTTTCCTAAAATTCACATAAAAGTTAGCTTTTCCTTTTCTCTAGGGAAGCACACAGAAAGTTTTGATTATCAGTTTGAAGATCTTAGATATTTTCATCCTCGTTTGCTAAACATTTTGACTTCTGAGATCCATGACTTTTTTTCTTTGTGTTTGATGTACTATATTAACTGATTTTTTTATAAAAAATGTATTTTTACATCTGTTGATTATACTTAAACTGTTTTTCTACCTTAAAAAAAAAATGAGTCACTAGAAACAATATATAGATACATAACTTGAATAGTGATTTTTTTTAATTGAGGTAGAATATTGACAAACTGTTAAAAAAAAAATCCCAAGGGATTCAGTTATACTAGTTCTGAATGACATTTTTTATTTGTACATACTGACTTTAGGAGTGGAATATGTCTTATTGAAATCTTAAAAGAATAAAAATTTAAATTTAAAGGCAATTTTGCTAAGAAAAATATCATATATTAGATAGATTATTTAAGGGCTCTTAAACAGGGAGAATGAATTTAAGAATACCTGCTATTCTCCAGAAAATTAATTAGCCAGGTTTGTGCTTAATAAATACTACTTGATGATGATGAAATTAAATGAAAGGAAAAATGTCTGACATAGCTAATTGCAGATGCATGCAGTCAGAATATGAACTAGATATAATTTAACTAATTTGATTCTTGTGTGCTTAGGAAATTAGGAATATTCTCCTTGAGAAATGTAGAATTTCTACACTATTTTGTAATGGGCCAAAAAAAAAAAAAAAGCTTTTTATCTAATACAAACAATCCCTCATTTTAAAAATGACTAAAATATGATTTTTTTGGAGAGGTTATACACAACTCTAATTTCCAGGAACTTGGTGCTTGATCCTGATTCTCGTCTCTTCCTAATAAGGAGCATTTAACAGCATCCAAGCTACTGAGGGAGATGGTAGGAGTTACCAACATGAGTAATTTCCACCCTCATCTCTGCTGGTATCTATAAATCATGTGTCACATCTATAATTAATGAATTCAAAGGAAGATAAAAGGAATAGCTTTTCCAGGTACACTCATGTTAAATGATTTCTTTAACCATCCTCCTTTTTCTTAAAATTGATCATGTTTCCTACTAGTGGAAAAATAAAAAGATCATTACTGTAGTCATGTCTTCAAGGGTTTTACCTCTGACTAAAGGACCTTAGAGTCTGAATGTGTGAATAACTCCTTCGCAGATCCCTAACCATCAACATTCAGTTGCTGAACTCTAACATTGCACACTACCCATAAAAACTGAGACAGTGTATGGATAACCAAAGCAGGAATTATGCCTAGAAATACCCGTAATCACCATACCCAATAAGAATTTTACCTTTAAAAAAAGAAGAAATAACTAACTTACAAGTGAGAAAAAAGTATTTATCAATGATGTCATGCCAATTATTTTAGCCAATTTCCTTCTTTTTAAAAAGCCAAAAATGTCAGTATACGTTCTTTCCTATAGTCAGATTTATCGCTATGGTTTTCTGGTGTAGTAACTATTTAATAAAGCTATAATATGGCACTAGTTTAAAATCTTATACCATTATCATTGCTTTTCTTCCTGATATTTATCACATTTACATTTTTATTACATGCATGGAAATGCAAATAAGAAATAAATTCATACCGTGACAGCTAAAATTTTGGAATGTTACATCATTTTTTGGTGTATTTTGGACTTTATGATTGTCTCAGTGATCTTGAAAAAAACTACAAAAATTGGTAGTGCTGATTGAAAGGAAAATTATTAATAATGCACTGAATTCAGGATGCAGTCAGCATTTTGTTCTAAACACTCTGCCTTTGCTCCATTTTTCTAGTGACCAGATTTAAACATCCTGATACAAAAAAGAATATGGCTCTTTATAAAAATTAAAGGAGATAATAATTTTTAATAAGTTGAAAATTTCTATGAAATTCTAATCTGGTGAACCATTTGTGAATAATCATATTTTATATAGAACACATTTCTTAGTAAGCTTTTTATTATCCAGTTTTCTAGGCCAAAGTAAACTAAGAACAGAAAGTCAGGAAGGAGATAGGAAACGATGGGGAGGAAACTGCAATGACAGGAAACAAAAAATAATAATACAATAAGTACAAAATGTTATTACTGCAGGGTAGGCCAGTGAATATTTGTGATGACTGAGTTAGTGCTTCTTAAACTTTCTTGCTGAGGAAATTATATATTTCATTAATGACTGTAGTAAGGATATAAATTGTAATATATTTATAAGTGCCCTGTATTTCCCTAGGAGTTTAAAATGGGAAGAAGTATGTATTTTAAAAACATTATACCATAATTGTTTTATGTATGTACCGATGCTTTCAAAAATATTCTTCAGTTTTATATATACAAATACATAAATATATATATATATTTATATTTCCAAAGAGATGCTGAGCAAATGCCATTTTGCTAGGACTTTAGTTTGCTGCATAGAAATGGAGTGAGGCTCTTAAGGCAGTAACTAAAATAAGTACATAAATTTTAACTTTAGGACTAGCAGAACAAGTAGCAATTAATCAGTACACAGAGTAATCAAACATCAGGGGGCCTCCCTGGTGGCGCAGTGGGTTAAGCAACACACTATGAAGCAAACTGCAGCCACTGCAGCACGAGTTCGATCCCTGCCCCCGGCCAGGGGGGTGACCCACATGGCACAGCAGACTTCTCCTGCCATGCCCGCTGCTCCCCTTAGCAATGTGTTTCAGTTGATCTGCCTGTTCTGTTCCCCACTCTCTCTCTGGTGAATCCTCTCACCACCCCCCCACACACCTCTGGCCTGTACCCCAGTTCTTATATGCATAAATTAAATATTTTAAAAAATAAGAATAATCAAACTTCACTTTTAAAATTCTAATGTGCTGGCATATCCAAACCAGACTACACTCACAAATTTCTGATAGTTACAGTTTGTAAATTAAACAGTTTGTCCATTATAAATGAACTTACTCCAGGTCCAAAGCACCTGAATGAAGGATTTTTCAAGTGATTTAACTTAGCAAACACTCTTGAGCATCTGCTGTGACTTAGGTAATATATAATAATCTAGAGACAGAAAACTTAATATGATGCATCCCATCATCTAGGAAATAGGGAGGATGATAAATTTAACAATATGATAAGGGCTATTAGGGTAGACAAATATAAAAGTAGCATGAGTGTTGAGACAGGAGCAATTAATTCTACCTGTAAAGAAAAATTTATTAGATTTATTTAATTATATTCGACATCATTTGTAGTCCCCAGGGAGTTCCCACCACCATTCCACCCGTGCACCATCACCTCAGCCCCTTGTGCTCCATCTGCCCTTATCCCCATCTTTGCCTTCCCCTCCCCCGCTCCATGGTCCTTTGGTTTATCTTTGACCTTTTGGTCTTGTTGAGTTCTGTTTGTTTGTTTGTTTGTTTGTTTTTCATTGTAATTGCCCATTTCCTTGAGCTTTCTCTTGTTTTTTTTTTTTTGTTTGTTTTCTTCTTTTTTATTTTTTGTTGTAGTTGTTGTTCTTTCACATTCCTCCTAAAAGTGAAGCCATCGATATTTTTCTCTTGCCTTCTGACTTGTTTCACCGAGTATAATTACTTCTAGCTCCATCCATGTTTCTATAAATGGCCCTAGTTTATTAATTTTGTTTGCTGAATAGTATTCCATTGTGTATATGTACCACATCTTCTGGATCCAGTCCTCTACTTTTGGGCATTTGGGTTGTTTCCAGGTCTTATCTATTGCAAATAGTGCTGCAATAAACATGGGGGTACAGGTAATCTTTTGGATCAGTGTTTTTGTGTCCTTTGGGTAGATCCCTAGGAGTGGGATTGCCGGCTCATATGGTAATTCCATCTCTAGTAGACTGAGGAACCTCCATACGGCCTTCCATAGTGGTTGGATTAGCTTGCATTCCCACCAGCAGTGTATTAGGGTTCCTTTTACTCCACATCCTTGTTGGTTTTTTTATATGTGCCATTCTTACCACAATGAGGTATCACCTTACACCTGTAAAGGAAATTATTAATGGGGCCTCCCTGGTGGTGCAATGGGTTGAGCACCACACTGTGAGGCATCCATGGCCAGGGAGAGGACCCACATGGCACAGCAGCCTCACCTGCTGCTCCCCTCAGCAGTGTGTTTCAGTCAGTTTGCCTGTTCTACTCCCCACTCTGTCTGATGAATCCTCTCACCTCCTGCACCTCCGGCCTGTACCCCAGCTCTTGTATGCATAAATAAATTTTTAAAATTTAAAAAAAGAAAATTATTAGTGGAAAGCAATTGCTGAGCCTTCTTTTGAAGGATAAATAGGTATTCAACAGGTGAGCAGGAATGCAAAGGACATCTTGAACAGAAGGAAAACTGTTGGCCAACTCACCAAGACTCGCACAGCAGCATGCAATTTATTGTCCCTAGAAATCAGAGCTCTTATGCACGAAGAATAGCCTTGTTCGTTTGGGCTGAAAATTTTGTTAGGACAATAATGTGAATCGCTGACAAAGTAGATAGATTCTCTTCAGAGAACTCATTTGCTTCCATTTTTCACCAATGTTCTCTATTCCTTTCTGTGTTCCCTTCTGTGTTTTTTAAAAACTCTACTGTAAAATCTGATTCCATTTCTTTCATTGCTCTTGTTTCTAAATGAAGTTAAATGATTTCAATCTGGATTGCAAGGTTCTTGGCTCAGTTGAATTTTTTTTTCCAAAAATACAGTAGACAGATGTTTGCATGGAGTGATTTTAGGGCCTCGAGAAGGGTTTGTTCAGGACAATCTTCCCATCTCGTGCCATCTTCTGTGGACCCCACCCCACTCTAGGAAGATCCTGCTCTGCAGTCTCAAGTCAGACTTCGGACTCTGGTGTTGATAATATCCCAAGAGTCTTTACCAAGGACCCCGTTAGAAACATGCAGAGGCAGGAGAGCCATCTGGTCACGATTAATCCTCTCAACACCCTGACCTAAAGCAGAGAGGCCTTGGGCCCCTGCCAGCCTCTCGTGGGAAATCCAACCCCTCCCTCATGTTTGTCTCAAGCGTCTACACTCAAATTATTTGCCTTGTCCTACTTTCCCCTCTGTGTTCATTAAAACTTTCAAGGACCTCATAAAAATTTGGCCCAAAGAGGTAGGTTAAGCCTCACAGTTGTCATGGCAAAAGTAGTTTCCAGACACTGTCGATGCAACAGAGGTTAAAGTGGGAGGTTTCGGGGAGCCCTGAAAGTCATGAATGGGCTTCAGCATGCACATCACACATCCTGCAAAGGGTATGTTCTCACTACAAAGAATTGTCTCACCCAAATGTGTAAATATTGAAAAGAAGTGAGACTCTCTATCTTTTTTTAGATTCTCAAAGCGATCGAAGTGTCCACAAAGACCAGGAATCACTACTTCAGATTGAGACAATCCTAGTTCAAATCTGCTTATTGACGATGGGACCTGTAAAAATACATTTAACTTTCCTGATGCTTCATTTCTTGTTTTACAAAATGGGGCAACAGTCCCCAATGTGTAGGGTTATTATAAAGATTAAATTGTCTAGTGTATGTAAAGGATTTAGCACAATGAATATACAAAATAGAAATTTATAAATAATTGTTGTATTTAATAATTTTGGTGCCCTTGATTATCACTTGAACTCTGACTTTAGATGCATCATAGCATAATGGGTACATGTACCCTTAGAGACTCAGGGATCACTCCATGCCAGTACCCCTTGATAGGTCACTTAATATCTGAGAGCCTCCATTTTTCCTCTCTTGATTAGTGGAGAATAATATTTATATCACAGTGTTGTGCGCTAAATGAGAGGACATATGCAAAATGTATGCACAAGGTCTGGCCTGTATTAGGTGTTCAGTAAAAGGGAGATTTAATACTCAAGCACCTTCTCTCCTAGTTCATTCTTCCTTCTGCATTTGAACAGGTTAAAACAGGTGCATGTAAAAGCCAGCCCAGGACATGGAGAAGATCTAAATCTCATACCAGTTTTTATTTTTCATAAAGCACGCCAAGAAAATTAATGTTTATCTTAACCCTCTTCTCCTTTTTCTTATTTTTTTCCTTTTTGAAACTTCCTTTTCTCCCTCCTCATTTGAGGGTTGATGAACTGGGGGTTGCCAGATATGAAGGGTGTAGCTGAAGTTTTCTTGGTTAGGGGTCTGATGGTGGTGAGGAGTGTCGTAGTGTGTGGGCTGCTGTGCCAAACCACAGCTGGTGGCTTATAAAAACAGAAAGTTATTTCTCACAGTTCTGGAATTGAGAAGTCCACGTTCAAGGTGCCATCAGTTTCAGTACCTGGCAAGGGTATACCTTTCCTGGTTGAAAAATGTTAGACTTCTTACTGTAACTATATATGGTAGAGAAATGAGGGTCTGTCTAGTGAGGCACTGATGACTTAATCACCTCCCGTAAATCCTCACTTCCTAATAACATCATATTGGGGCTTAGGATTCCAACATACAAATTTGGGGGGAGGGGTGGAATTCAGTCCAGAAAAAATTATTTTTCTTTAACAAACACAAGCATGCTACAGATAAGTAAATAGGTATCTTAGAATTGATGAGTAATATCCCTGAATAGTTGAATTCATTTAGGTAAAGACAATTAATGAAAGTACTCTAATTATTTACTTGAGAATAATAAGAAGAAAACCATGAAAAGCTATTTTTCTCAGTTAAAATTATTCTAAATCAGAAAAGACGTGCAATTTTGTGGGACAGTTGATGAGTTTGAGTAATGGGTCCTTTATTGAATCAATTTCATTTAGCTCAAGATCAGACATGGGTGTTTATGTGTATGGGTGTAGGTGGTTAGTAGGCTGACCCTACCCTACACTCTTCTGCATCCTTTCCTTACCATCCCCTGAACAACACCCTGTCTTCCCTATCATCTGTCATCTGGCTCTGCCTCTCATATAGGGTTCTCTTCCAGGAGCTTCTAGCAGTATATTGACCTCTGTGACTTTGAAAGTTTTTTGTTTGGAGGTTTATCCCTTTCGGGACTAGTTATTTCCATCTAGGGAGAAGACAGAATGGTTAGTGACTAGGGAATGCTGAGAAGTCAGGACTCAGGCTATTCTGATCTAGCTCTGACCTTAACTAGCTGAGCAAATCCTAATCTATCTGCTTTCTCTTAAAAGGAGTTCGCTAAGTGGTTTTTCATCCTCTTTGGACATCACATTATTTATCTGTAAATGGAAGAGGTTGGATGAGATGACCTCAATGGACCCTTCTAGCTCTAAATTTTGTGATTATATTCTAAATGTTAGAACAACATGGTGCTTACTGGCATCACCATTAATGAAATTACCCATCATTTATCTTACAAAGGAAAAGCACACACCAATGCAGCAGACCAGCCAAGCCTGAAAATGAGAGTGTATGGATTTTTATCACACGCACAGCTCTCTAGTGATGCTTGTGATGAATGTGAATGTCTTCTAAAAAAAAAAGTCCCAGCTACCATGGGCTGACCTGACCTGCAAACATGTTGCTTTCCTGACATAGTTGTGCATGCTTGAGACTTGGAACGTAGTTGAGAATGAAAATTTGTGCTTAATACCTGTTAGTATGAGATTATTTTACTCCAGTAAAATGTTCTCACATTTCCTTACCTCTCATCTAACTCTTTACTCTGACCTTGCACAGAACATTCACAAGAGTTTACCGGGTAAGCGCTCAGTCAGATTTTATTCCATCTGTTCTTTCTCTTCCTCCTTCCTGTCATAGAGGACAAGATGTTCTTCGAAGACTAAGCCTTCCAAACCCAACTCTAGACCTCATTTCCTGTTAACAGAGCAACAATCTTCAACACTTCTGCTTCCTCCGCCTTTTTAAAAATCACACACCCATCTTTAGTCATCCTAAAAAGATTTTTAGTAACTGCCACAGCTGCCTTCTCAAGATTCAGTCTGATGTACTCCTGCCATGAAAGCCAAAATAGAACAGAATAATTTCTCATTTCATTAAGGTTTCTTTTGTTTTATCCCATTTCATGCAGCTTTAATCTTACACTTTATGTGTTTCATTCCAAATTAGATAACAGAAATGAGCTTTCCTTCTTGTTTCACCTTTTCTGCAGACCTCATTTCTAGACTTGCTCCAAATAGCCAAGTAAAATGCTTAAGTAGAAAGGTTAACAAGAGGGGGGTCTCCCTGGTGGTGCAGTGGGTTGAGTGCCACACTGTGAAGCATCTGCAACACAGCAGCGTAAGTTCGATCCCTGGCCATGGAGGGGACCCACATGGCACAGCAGACCTCTCCTACCTCCCCCATTTCAGTAGATCTGCCTCTGGTGAATCCTCTCACCTCCTGCAACTCCGGCCTGTACCCCAGCTCTTGTACACATAAATCTTTAAAAAGGAAGAAGAAGAGGACGAGGGGAAAAAGGAGGGGGAAAGGTTAACAAGAGGAAGAAAGGGGTCATCACACTCGCCAAGGCAGTCACTCAGATGGTCTATGTCTCTGATTTTACATCCTCCTCAGTCCTTCCCTTGGCCTTGCCATCTCGATTTCTTCGTCAGGCGCAGTGTCCTCTGTGGGATGCACGCCAACGTGCGGCATGTGCAGTGTGTCTCCACAAGGACCTGAGCTCTCCAGAAGAGCTTTCAACACGGCCTCCCTCTCCCACAGCCAGCAGAGGAACTTCCTCTGACCATCTGCTCCTACATTAGACAAAGTTTATCAACTTGTCCACAGGATTTCTCTCCCAAAGCTGTAGGTTTCATTTCCATTGTTCATTGTATGTCTGTTTTTCTCATTTTGTTTGTATTTTTTCTTTTGCATTTTGTTCTTTCATTTTAACGTGGATCCCAGATACTTCTAACCACAAAAACTCTTTAATATTTTCCTTTCCCTGCATATAACCCTACTCTAGAGACAAATGACAAAAATTCTTTTTTTCCTTCCTTTAGGATTTATTTACGTATTATTGCTATTGAAGTACAATTGTACTGCATCCTTTCCAGGCTTTCCACGGTGTAGGATTTCCCCCATCGTGTGTAGTGTCCACAGGTTGCTCCACCACCTGAGCAACCACATAGTCTTCCGTCAGTGGGGGAGCCTGAGACTAGGGGAACAGGGAGAACAAAAGATCTTCCAGTGGAGACTGGAAAAGCAAGATTCACAGAGCTCAAAATTCACCAGTTGGTCTCTCACTTGCTTCTATGACTTGGACATGTTACAGTTTCTTCTTTCTGTGAAATGTAAATAAAAATATCAATCTGCTTAACTTGAGTTCTGTGAGAATCACTAGAGATCATTGATGGGAAACCTCTCTGAGAAGGTAGATTGTTCTACAGACCTCCTATAGTGGCTGTTAAGTTTATTCACTTCAACCAGGCTAACATTGTAACTTTCCTCAAGGGCTTATCTGTGCTCCTAACAAAAACCTCTCCTCTCCACATCCCTCCCCACCCCACCCCCAGTTTAAAACAGATATAAGGCACATGCTACCTCTGACTGTAGATATTTTGAGCACTTTTTCTTCCAGGCTATCTGTCATGGAGATGCACTGTAGCTGCCCCCAAGTTCTTCTATATCTAAGCGGGCAGCCCTATCTGCAGCTAATGCTTTAGTACTCTAGTTTGTGAGAAACTTCTAGCTAAAGATGACTAGTACCTAGAGTGACTTAGACTAAAAGGTTGTCTGGCCACGTTCTGAAGTCAGTGCACTTTGAGGTATGAAGTGCTCCTTCCTGAGAATCCTGGGTAAAAGTACTTATCAGCCAGTTTTCCTGCAAAAACAAAATAAAACCAAAACAATGACATTCCTCTTTGTCAAGCTTTTCTGCCAAAAGACATCAGCACAAATCGGTCCTTCACAACATACCTGTGTTTTTTTTGCAGACTAGCAACTTTTGATTGTGTTAGAGAAAATTACATGAGAATTTTTTTCAACACTATCAAAAGAGCTAGCAATGATATGTAGGAGACACACTGCTTCTGTCAAGCGTGGAAATTTAAGCATGATGTCTCTCTGTGCCTGAAAACGCAAACCCTCCTTACAAGAGATATGACCGCTTCTTTTTGTTTACAAACCCCCTTTGCTTGAGTTAGCAACATGATCGAACAGAACCTGAGGAAATGGCAGAATCTGGGTAAGTTAACAAGCTTGCCAAAGATTTAGGTAAGAGGCATTAGAAAAATGTCTACATTATTACAGCTGGGGCTTCCAAGATTTCTAAAAAATGCATTCATACAATTTATTATTGTTAGTGTTTGTGACTATTTGATAAGCTCCAGAGCCCTTTTCTGCCACAGAAAATAAATCATTCCTAATAGCTGATTTTTTTTTCTTTTTTCATTTTTAAAACGTAAACTTTTCCCCGAAACAGCCATATGTCATCTCCATGCTTTTCTCTGCTGAAATACTGGGCTCTCTCCTTGCTCTAGGATGGTCGTCTGCGGACAAATGACCAGCTGATTGCAGTGAATGGTGAATCTCTTTTGGGAAAGTCCAACCATGAAGCTATGGAAACGCTGAGGCGATCAATGTCTATGGAAGGAAACATACGAGGGATGATTCAGCTGGTTATCCTGAGGAGGCCGGTGGAGGTGATGCCCGCTTTTATTTCCCATTGCGAATTGCCCAACTGGCCATCAGTATAGGCAAATATCCATCACTAGAGTGTGACTCATGCTGATTTTGAAATCAGAAAAAATATGCCCAGAAGGCCACTGGTGGTTGGGTGTGGCAGACAGGTGTGCATGTGTGTTTTAAGTATAACTAGGTGTTCAAATGTCCATAAGTAACTTAGTAGATATAACAAGTTCATGTAGTCTAGGATTCCCCCAGAAATTCCTAGAGCTCTGAACTCTATGAATAAGCCTTTATTCACATAATAAAGCCTTCCAGGTATAGCATCTTATATACTTTTTGGTTGATGTGCTAGCAATGTCCATAACTTAGAAAATTCTTCACCAGAAAACTGCAATGTTTAATGCATTAGCTCTTATTCTCCCTCATAATCTGCATGTGGCTAATACAGACATAAGACTTAACAAATTTAAAATTTGATCTATTAAGCAAGCCACTTGTTTCATGCGATTAAATAAATGTTCTTTATTTAATAGTCATTTTTAAACATTTGTAATGATTTCCTCTGTTTTTTTAATATAAGGAATATTTTTATTTTTAAGTGATATGTAACAAAGTATTCTTGAGTACTAACATCCTTAAATATTTCACTAAAACACAATCATATTTATAATAAATATAAATATTACTAAAACATAATTTCCATATGTAAATAATAATTATTAAGTACTCCAAAAATTATTTTAAGAAAAGATAAAAAGATGAATGTAAAAATCAGTAAATCATACATATTCTCTAAGGACAAATAATTTTTGGTCATGCATTAATGTGTAAGTATAAAGAGGAATAAAATATATGAATGTAAAATATTAGTTTTAATAATAAATTAAAGTTAATCAAAAAAGAAAAGGGTTTTCAAATTAGACAAATTAGAAGGTAGCTACAGCTCAGACTGGTTAATAATTTGGACTCTATAGTTTTGGATTATGTAAATTAAAATCCCAGGTTGGCCATTTTCTGGCTTGGTAAAGATGTACATAGTTGAGTGCTCATTACTTTTTGATCATGGATGACTGTTTTCTGCTTTCTTCCTTAATGCACCTCCATTTCCTAGCACATAATAGACACTTAATAAAAAAGTTACCTCTCAAACCTATTTTATCTGAGAGGGTAAGAAGTGATAATAAACTTAAATACTTTGTTACTTTGTTATGTTATCAGCTACTGGAAAGGAGGAAAGCTACCTTTTTACTCTTCTGTACATAACCTTGTAAATGTTAAACAAATGTAAATTGGCCAATTACTGAACACTATATGTAATGAGCCAACTTGTTTTTAACGTTTGTGTCTGCCTAAGTGACAGAGAGGCATCTATGAATATTTAATAGATTTTACTTATGTACACAGTTATAAAACCTTTATCTATTGCTTCTTATCATAAGAGAATTGGCTCCTTTCTGGTTTAATTTGGGTCTTAGGCGAGAACCCTGGAATTCTATGGAAACTTGCTCTTGGAGAATGGTGGGGAAAGGACCTGTGAATCCCTGAATCACTAGTAGATCAGATCTCCCTAGGGTTTTGGGAACAAAGGTGCCTCTAATAGAAAACTAAGAGAAAAGTCTGCAAGACACTGCTCTAGAGTTCCAGCCCTTGAAGGTTATGAAAGGAGGAAATGAGGGAGGAGGAGGATGGAGAGAAGGAAGTATAGGAGGGAGGGAGGGAAGTAGGGTAAGGTTGTGAAGAGTTACCCCAATCTCTCATTTTTCCTAATTTCACTTTGTTCTCTAAAATAAGAGAATACATAGAACAGGTGTTCTTTATTTTGACTCATTAAATTGAGACATTTTATTATTTGTGTTCTCCTTTACCGTAGGTATTTTTATTTTAATTTCACACTCTGGGATAGACATTTTTCCATTAGAAGAAACTACTAAACTTTCAGTTCTTTGCTTATCCTCAAAAGTGTCTTAATATCGTAGACTAGGGAATCCATTGGGAATAAGAAATGGGACAGAAAACAGTTTTTATGAGGACATTTAAACAAGATCCATGTTTAACTTCCCTAATATTTACATGCTTTCCATGGGGATGAGCAGGCACTTGCCTCTCTCAGTTCCTGAGAATCTCTATGGTACTTGTGAAGATTAAAGAACATTTTTTTTTCTTATAAAGGCAGTGGCCTACGGTACAGCTAATCTTTATTAAACTGGAGAAAATATGCAGCTATTTGATCTCCCAAATCTGCATTTTACAGTGTCAAAGCATGTGTTTTGCACTCATATTTCTAGTATATTCTCCTGTGGAATAGCAGTCCCCCTCAGGTACAATAAAAAAGCATCCGTAACCTAGAAAAAGATCTCAGCACCACTCATATATTCAAACAAATCAATTAGTTAGATTTGGTAAGAATACCAAAATGGTTACTTGAACATTATATTGATGTAAAAAATTGAAAAAGCTACTTAAGAAAAGTCAAAATATATAGTTGTTGGAGTATTTTCCCACATTACCCAGATGTACAAGATACGTAAACAGTTTTGATGAGGACCTGGTGAGGAATACATAATGAGTCCTTGATTGAATCAAAATCATTTTAAGCAGAAACATGTTTTTCAGAGGATGAGCTTGAGGTTCAATTGTAATTCTATTTAAGCCCTGAGACTTGGTATTAAAAAATGGGTTATGACCTGATTTTTTTTCCTTCCCTTCCCCAAAACATTTTCTTCCCTGCTGCAAGCTCATCTTGGTAGAAGCAGAATATGTTTAAAAATCCATTATATTTTTTATTGGCTGGGACACTAATGGAGGGCTCCATGACAGCTCTATTTTACAGGCTGAATACTTTAATTAGGCTGGTTACTGATCACTTGTTGTGATAGCGATTGCGTCATTTATCAAAGAGCTAGGAAAGCGGAAGCTTTTTTTTTTTCCTTGTTGTTAAACCAAATCACAAGGCTATGCAAGGTAAGCTCTACCTCCGCTGTCTTCAAAGGCTCCAGTTTTAAATTAGGAGTTGCTTACCTCAGTACCAGGCTTGTTTTGAGGAGCAGTATGCAAGAAATGGGTAACTCTGGGTGGGAAAAAGTATTGGAAGTGTTGACAAAAAGAGAAAGGACCGTCATTTAATTATTAAGGCTGCATATATTGAATGTTTTAAGCATTTTGTTTAACGAACAGATACTGAGATGTTGTAACCAAAAAGGATACTGAGATGTTGTAACCAAAGAGGAAAGCATAAAGCAAATGTTTTCCTCAGAAAGAAAGTGCTCTGGGGAGTGGATCTGCATTTCTGTTGATGGCATGTTCCTCTCACAAATGGTCTAGGGCACAGCCATGAGATGGCTTCCAAATGAGGTCCTTAAAATCTGGTCAGAAGATAGATATTATGAACAAGAGCAAAACCCGGTTCTCTCTGCTTCCATCCTCTGGAATAAATAGCCAGAGCCCCTTTAATTGGCCCCTCCTGTACCTCTTCAGCACCTGTGGAACATGGCTTGTGGGGGTGTTATTCTGGATACAGCAGTTTTTAAAAAACTGTGAATTTGTTTACAGACTGTTGGAATCAAAATAAGAGGGAGACTCATGGGGGGAGAAAAAGAAAAAAATCCTCAGGAGGACTACTGTCTGGCATTGTCACAGAGTTTGTTTTAGCTCCTGGCCAAAAGACCCGGTGTCTGCGGTGGGACGTACTCATGACATTTCAGTGGCAACCTGCTTGGGCTCTGACTTGTCCTAGAGCATATGCACTCAGTCGCCGAGGGGGAGAGAGAGGAACCAGCTGGTTGGCAGAGAAACACCCTTGGCATGAACTGTATTCTTGTGTTGACACTGCCACAAGCTGTACTCCCAGATGGAAGGAAATTTGAAGAAGCCAGTTGTAAGTGGGGAAAAGAATAATAAAGTTAATCCTCTTTTGTGCTGGCTATCAGCACTCCTAATCCTTAGCTCCACATTGTCAGTATTTTTTATTTCATATTCAAAGATGCTTTAACTGATAGGGCCATTTTGATTTTCCACAGTGGAGGGCTTATATGCCACAGACTCTTGAAAGATTATTCCCAAATCAATCATTCTTTTGCTGTGCTGCCTTTGACCAAGCCGAAACATATTAAGAAAGCAAATGTAATTTTCATTTTTATCCCTTAGGAGCCTGCAGAGTGTGGGACCCTGTCTAAGTCGTGCCTCGAGAACTGTCACAACGCAGTAACCACCTCCAGGAGAAATGAGAATAGCGTGTCGCATCCGTTTGGCACTTACTGTCCACATGACAAACAGAAAGGTAAGAGCCTCTTGATTTTCATCCACTGCAAATGAAGTGAGAAAACACAGTGTGTCTTTTTTTTTTTTAAAAAGGAACAAAATGAAGTTAATTAGACTAAGTGCAGACTTTGTTACTCTGAGTCATGAACACAAGGCGATGGGGGGAGCTGACTCAGAAGTTGTGAAGCGTATTCCTGGCACTGCCTCCGGTGTAAGTGACAGTTCTGTGCTTCCCTCTCCCTGCTGCCCCAAACATGGAGGGTTATGTATAAAACAAACCATGTCTGAGAAGCAAAATGGCAAACTGTTATTTTTGGTTTTGATAATCTTTTGATATTGGAAGTTACCAAGTAGCAATCACTCCCAAACAAACAAACGAAAAGAAAGTATGGACTAGTTTTGAACCCTAAAATTGTCTTAACACAATTCACAGATTTATGCTGATTCTAAGATGAGTGTGGTAAATACCGTGGCCCCAGATCATTATGTGACGGATGGAGTGTTGTTGTTATTGCCTTGCTACACTGCCTTCCCCTTATTATCTGGTACAGGGCACATTTCTAGTAGCATCTTGGGGTAAAACACTGGGGTTTTGTTCTATTTTGTTTTTTTGTTTTTTGTTTGTTTTTTTTTTTTTTGTTTTTTCCAAAATTATACTTCAGGTCACCAAGAAAATTCTCTTATTTCCCTATCTCCTTTATTAAAATAATTTTCTCTATTGAAAAGCACTGGATAGTCATTATAGAAAATTTGCAGAAAAGCAATAAAAAAATACTCATATACCAGCTATACTGGTCAAATAACCTTTATGTATATATGTGTGCACGTGTGTGTATGTGCATATAGATTCATATTTATTTCAAGTTTGGCTTTCTTGAAAATATGTGTATATAAAATAAAATGGAAATGAAATATACTAAATATAACGTTGAGGAGGTGGCTGTCCTAATTAATAACACGTCATAAACATCTTTGCCATTGAATATTTCACAGCACATAATAGCAGTTGTGTATTAGTCTGTTGGATTCAGGTAGCATATATTAATTATGTACTCAATCCCTTATTTTTTTGAGACTTAAGATGTTATCAAAATTTATGAGAACAGTTTTTGGTTGTTTTTTTTTTAAGATTTATTTATTTATGCATACAGGAGCTGGGGTACAGGCCAGAGTCACAGGAGGTAAGAGGATTCACCAGAGACAGAGTGGGGAGCAGAACAGGCAGATAGACCAAAATACACTGCTGAGGGGAGCCGCGGGTGAGACAGGAGAGGTCTGATGTGCCATGTGGGTCCTCTCCCTGGCCGGGGATTGAACTTGTACTCTGTGCAGTGGATGCTTCACAGTTTGTCATTCAACCCACTGCACCAGCAGGGAGGCCCCTAAATGAGAACAGTTTCTAGAATATGAGATTAATCTGTCAGAACAGACCTGTGAATCTGAGATTCTTCTAGATACAGACTTTTTTTGTCAGAATTTGATGTAATTTCTTTTAATCCCTCTACTTTAGTGATTAGTAGCAACAGCTTGGCCACTTATTAAATGTTTATTGCCTGTTAGATTCACTGCCTTGGCAGTGAATAATGTTATTATCTTCATTTTACAGATGAAGAAATAAAGTAAATAATTTATCCAAGAATATACTTCATCCACGAAAAACCGGGATTCAGCTCCTGTCTCTCTGACTCAATTTCATTCTCTGAACCACAGCAGGTGTCCTGTGTTACACTGGGCCCTTGAAACTATTGAAACCCTTTTACCTGATACTAAGAATGTTCTTTAGAATCTGACTTGATTTTGCATCCAGATAAAGAAATACTCAGCATGTCCTTTTTCCTTTTCTTAAAGAAATTAAATATTTTCTTGACAGAGCAATAGCTCCTAAGATCTAAAATCATAGTAACAAGGAAGTCTGGGGCAGAAGATCAAGCATTCCACAGAATAGAACAGCCTTCGCTCTGCCATGTGCACCTAATGATCAAGAACATTGACATCTGTATTAAAATAACCCTGCTTTATATGATTGGACTGGCATTAAATTCTCCAGAAACATGTGGTCCAGGGCAATTCTAGTTCAGAGTTTTATTTCTAATTATATCAGTGACACCCAACAGGATATTGGGCATGTTACTTCCTATCTTGTTTAATTTTCAATACCTATAAAATGTTAATGTTGAAGTGATCATTACAGTTTATTTTTAGGGAACACTGTGGTACTCAAGGAAATGGGGTATCTCTAAAAAGGATAGCAAGGATAACAGAATGAAACGATAAAAGCTAGTTAAAGTATCAGGCTACACCCAGAAAAAAAATATTTCAATAATAAATTCCACTCAATGCAATAAAACCTTGGAGCATGAATAGATCATTCAGAGTTTGTGTTTCCAATGAACAATAGAACCCTCTGGGCACAGGTGACCACAGAGAGCCACTAGGAAGTGATGCCTCTTCTCTTCCTTCTGAGACATAGATCCAAGCAGAACAACTCCTACACTAAAGAAATCCATGTGGACCAGCTTGCTATACCCACTGCCCCCACCTAGATTTTCCAGGGTAGCATAAGAATCCAGTACTTTCAAGAACTCCACTAAATATTAGTTTTAAAAGCATTTTAAGGTTTAAGAATCAGATTTAAGAATCAGGCCTATGTTAAGCAGAAATTCATTAAATTTTAATAGTAAGAGATCAGTAGATGAAGGGCCTCCCTGGTGGTGCAGTGGGTTAAGCAACGCACTATGAAGCAGACCACAGCCACAGCATGAGTTCGATATCTGCTGCCAGCCAGGGAAGGGACCCACATGGCACGGCAGACCTTTCCTGCCTCACCCGCTGCTCCCCTCAGCAGTGTGTTTCAGTCAGTCTGCCTGTTCTTTCTGTTCCCGGCTGTCTCTGATGAATCCTCTCACCTCCCTGGACTCTGGCCTTTGCCCCAGCTCTTGTATGCATGAATAAATAAAAATCTTTTTAAAAAAAGAGACCAGTAGATGAAATTCTTTTACTTTTTACATTAGCCTATTGACTTACAGACACATATTTATAACAGAATTTATAAACTTGATGCTGTAGATGAATATCATCACCATCACTTCCATGTAATACTAATAACAATGTAAACTGGGGAACCATTGAGAACTCTGAGTTTTAAATGTATGTCAAGTGGCAGTGTGCCGATAAGACTTATGAACCCCCAGTGAGGGTTGACTTACCACTAGCAACCTTTTTAAGGAGCTCCTTTAAAAAAGCAAGATTGACTTGACAAAATGTAATGTCTAGTGAAGAAAAGAATGGTTGTAGCCAAAACATTAACTTTTTTCCTTTCCTTTTTCCACTCCTTTGTATATTTAAAAATCCAATGTTGATATGCTGTCTTCCATCTATTTTTGTAATAATAGTACGTACCACCCACAGTTCCTTGGTTATTTTTTTATAGATATACATATTCTTGTCAAGCTGTTACACAGAAAAGACATTTTTAGAACTAATGTTTGTAGAAATTGTAACATCAGAAAATTCACATTTGTGTTGGAGAATTGCTAGCAATGCCCGCAGTGGAATAAGTATAGTGCTCCGAGATGGTAATAAGGATGGAGGTTGTATCCCGGGGGGTTACTATAAAATCCTATTAAGCATCTGAATGGTAACGAAGTGCACCAACACTGTATTTTCTGAAGAATCTGCTGGCAGATCTCACCCCAGGCCAAGTAATAGCCTAAGCATAGTGTGCCTCTGGTTTGTTATTACTTCTCCTTTCATTGCTCTCAGCCCTGCATCTAGTGCTCCACTCCTGCTCCCCCCCTTTCATCCCCAGGTCTTCCAAGAATTACCCACTGAGGTCCCTTTTATGCCTTCCATTCGTACCCCAAATCAGCCATTTTTGGTTCTGTGTCTTGACCAGCTGAATGCATGTTCCCTGAGGTCCTTTGAGAAGACACATGACAGTATAATTATTCTTAATGCTTCCTCTCCTGGGAAACAGTGTAGGAGCCACCCTCTAAGCATGTAAGGCACTACCTCTGGAGCAGTGATGGGAAATCGAATTACACGTTTCAATTTGTCTGCTGTGCATTGGATACCTCCATTGTGAAGAGTAGTCAGGACTGCAAGGATGGACGCAGCGTTGTTATTGCCCTCCAGTACAATCTAAGCAGAGGTCAGCAAACTTTGTTAAGAGCCAGATAATAAATATTTTATGCTTTGGGGGTTTAGGATCTCTGTTGCAACTCTTTGGCTCTGCCACTGTAATGCAAAAGCAGCCATACACAACACATAAATGAATGGGTATCACTGTGTCCAGTGAAACTTTATGAAAAAAAACAGGTGATACCTAGTTTGGAATCCAGGCCATAGTTTGCTGAGATCTTGTCTAAAGTCACTTTACTCTGCTTTTCTAATTTGACATTGGCAGGATAGATCGTATAAAACAAATACAACAATGAGACATGGCAATTAAAATAAGGACAATTTGGTCATAAATTAAATAGTGAGTAAATTAAATTAAATTAAATTAAATATACTTTCAAAGTTCACAATAACATGTCATGAGTATCAAGACTTACCTGGTCTACTCAATAGTACACCATTGAGTTGAAGCGATAAATAAGAATTCTAGATCATCTCAATCATATAGACCTTCACAAAGCATTTGGGCCAAGACAGGGAAAAAATTCCTTAGAACGTCTGAATATGTTGTTTAAAAACATACCAAGGATAAAAAGTGCTCAAAGAAGATTTTACCTCTACCACTACTTTTAAAACATATAGATTTAAAAATATAGATGAAATGAAATTTAAATTTAGTGATTTGAACACAATGTGGAGTATCCAGAGAAGATGCAGAAGAGGAGGGAGAGAAAAGGAGGACAAGGAAGTTCAGTTCGGTCTTTAAGAAAAATAAATGTAGACAAATAGAGGACAGATCAGTAGATTACTTTTGTGCAGCAGATGAGGCTCATTGCAATATGATGAATGTTATACAGGACTTGTTCATAATATTAACTTAATAGATAAACACAAAATATCAGTGGGTGAAAGACAGCGGATTTGTATTCCTTGTTCATACCACTGATATTTGGCAGCAGGAGGGGGCCCGTTCCCTACAGTGACTGAGAGAGCTGGGCTTCCACTGATACCTGAGCCTGCTAGAGGCTTCCTACCTGTGCCTTTAACTGGTAGATTAGAGAAGCGGGTGGGGTCAGTGCATTGTTTCTTAACCACTGAGACTGGGAATAGCATTGCTATAACAACTCACATCCTATAGCAAGAACTAGACTAGGTACAAAAGCACTGGGGAATGGGGTCTGACTGTGTGCCAGGAAGAAAGGAAGGGCACACAGAGTGAGCAGGACTTTTCTCTGCCGTGGTTCTAAATGTGCAGGGCAACAGTGAAGTGTTTATAGAGAAGGCGATGTTTAAAATGAGAACTTCTCAGGTGGACCAAGAAGTTGATGGTCCAGAAATTAGAGCCAGCAGAAAAGATGTCCCAGTATATCCCTTGTCTTCAGCTTATACTGTGATCTTTTGTTTCTCTGATGAAGTCTCTGGCTGCCTGACAGCTACCACATTACAATACTACTGCATTCCTTGGGAGACAGGGGAGCAGGCAGTGCAGAGGGGCAGTGCTCATCATGCCATTGCCCATTATGCTTCCACCCCCTGGTTCCTACTTGCCAGATCTCCTGCTTCAAGTCTCCTTCCCAAAACATGTGAGCACTGATAAAACCTCTCCCATTTTACAACATTCCTGGGAATCTTGGAGGAAGGCCTTCCCTCAAGGTCTTCAGAGAAGCAGAACCAGTGTGAGTTAGCTGTCAGGACTATGGAGGCAGGCAAGTCCTAAGATTTGCAGGGTAACTCAGCAGGCTGGGGGCGGGGAGACCCAACGGTGTGGTTTCAGTCTGAAGGCAGTACCTCCCAACTTTGCAAGTGTCAGTGTTTTATTTTTAAATCTGAGGGCAGAAAAAAGTTCATCTCCTTGTTTGAAGACAGGCAGGCAAGGAGAATTCTATACAACTTTGACAAGGGTCAGACTTTTTGAATTTTTTTAGCCTCACAACTAATTGGATGAGGCCCACCTACATTAGAGAGAGCAATCTGCTTCACTCAGTGTCTGGTTTAAACAAAGATTCATCCAAAAACAACCTCACAGAAATACCCAGAAACATGTGTGACCAAATATCTGGACATCTGCGGTCCAGTTAAATTGGTGCATAAAATTAACCATCACACTTGATGGATAGGGAAATCAAAGCAGGCTGTTACCAGCAGCATTTGTCCAGGCAAGAGAAACTTCTGTTCCAGAAATCAAGGACGAATTGGACCTACCTCTTACCAAATAGCTCACCATAGAAACACACAGTAGATTTATGATTTATAGAATATTAATCCTTTAATAAGTTAACACCTTGCATTTATGAATCACTACTTAATTATGCGCCAACTCATATAATCCTTATACTCCTCCAGTGAAGGTATGTTTTATCTCCTACTTCATATATTTAAAAAAACTGAGGATTGCACACATTGAATAATTTCTCCAAGATCCACAACAATAGAAACCGTGATTGAAAACCTGGAGGTCTTCTTCCACAAAACTTTATCTTAACCAGGATGCTCTGTGATGCTTTTCATACATTATTAATTATGAGCATTCATTGACGTGTTGCACATAATGCTTAGTACAATTTTTATCACACCGTAAGTCTAAATAACCCTAATTTGTTACTTGTAGTAATACTCAAGGTACTTTTCCCGAACAGAGTATAGACTGACAGCACCCCTATTTGAAGGGGAGAAATCGAGGGGTCAGAACCCAGTCTTTTGCTTCAAACGCCTCAAACCTAGATGTTTCCATTATAGCAGAGATACAAAGAAGAGTATTTCCCCTCCTCATGTATCTATAAGACACGATGTTCTGTATCTCCTGAGTTTTTTATTTATTTTTTAAAGACTTATTTATTTATGCATACAAGCACTGGAGTACAGGACAGAGGCATGGAGGGGTGAGAGAGTCCACCAGACAGAGCAGGGGGCAGAACAGGCAGACTGACTGAAACGCACTGCTGAGGGGAGCAGCGGGCACAGCAGGAGAGGTCTGCTGTGCCATGTGGGTCCCCTCCCTGGCCGGCGGCAGGGATCGAACTCGTGCTGCAGTGGCTGCGGTTTGCTTCATAGTGCGTTGCTTAACCCACTGCGCTGCCAGGGAGGACCTCTCATGAGTTTTTTAAAGTGCTTTTGTCACTGAGGCAAAAACTTAAATCAGCATGTAGTCCAGAGCATTTATTAGAGTCTTATTTACAAAGACATGTTAAAGCACAAAAGAGATGACTTCATTACTCTTCCACAAGCATGTATCAGCCTTTCCTAGGTAGGCAAAGGTAGTCAGGATGTAAGGGCTAGACTTGCAGGGGCTGCCCTTTGGCAACTAATGTAAAAACATTTCAGTCAGCTTAGATTTCTTTACAGAGGCTACATCAACGCCCACACGAAATCTTTAGTTCCATATGAGGACAAATTTATTTCAAGGTTGGTTTATGTGTCAGTGAAAACTATCTGAGAGAGGGATGGAAAGAAAGCCAGGCACTGGAATGTTCCGTTTACTGCAGGTTCATTATTCTTTGTTTATAGAGCCATTGCTGTCCAGTGACGGATGGGCTGAGAGCGAATTACCACCTTCACCAGCTCCACATCCTGTTCTGGAATTGGGCCTCGAAGATTGTAGCCACAGGTATGGATTAAGTGATAGATTGTAAATGTCTCCCATTATGATTTTCCTGGGAAAACCCGGTAACCTATTTTAACTCAATTTCTTTCCACAATAGAAACCTCAGTGTATCTATAATTCCTTTGCAGTCAAAGTTTCTCATGGCTAATGACTTTGATTGCTCACATTTTGCTTCATGGAATTGTGAAGTTTCATCATAGATTAAACTATTTAAGAAAATTGTTGAATATTCTTCCACGAAGTTTAGAATTGGAGAGCAGTTGAACACAAAGAAAAGTTATATGGGAAAATACAAATCAACACTGAGAAGACATAAAGTCTAAGGTTGTTTTGTTGTGTTTTTTTTTTTTTTCATTTGCAATTGGCAAGCCCTGAAGGTATTTTAAAAATAGATGTTCCAAGAAAGTTAATGAAATATAAAAATTAAGGCAACACCATATATAATCAAAAATATTGAAGTGTTCCCAATATTATATCCATTCTATAATAGAAACCAAAAAAATCAATAATTTTTAGAATCACACAAGCATGAGAGAGAGATTTACTAAGCATACACACCATTTGGCTAGTAGAATTCATAGATTTTGTTCTTCTGATGAGTTCTAAAAATCATTAAATTGCCCCTTTGCTATTTTCTGTATTTATTATGGCTGTTAAAAACTGCGTATTTTATTCCATTCTGTGTCCCTTGATAATCCTGTGAAATTTTTTCATTTTTCTAGCAGCAATGCTGGTGTCATTCCTATTATGCCTTTTATCACAATCTGCTAAAAATAAAGCAAGCAACACAAGATTACAGCTAACTCTATTAGCTTACCTACATTTAGCTGTTTCTGATTCCTATATTTTTTTAAGTCACCTGTCTTAAATATAATTTTAGAAACTAAATTTATAATCAAAGTAATATTCTAGATCAGTGTCCCTGGAGTTCCTTGTAAGAAAATGTGGATATATTTAATTTTGTTCTTTTATTCCTATTTCCTGAATCAATCCTAAATCAAACATGATGGTTTGATGACAGAAAGGAATCAACTTTTAAAATAATGTATTCATTCACTTTACCGTTTATCCTTTATACTTTGTAAAGCCATTGGGATGGTTCAGAGATGAATAAGATATACTCAGGAAGATGATAGGCCAGTAAGTGACAGCTAGAACCCAAGGTACAAAGTGACATTTATCAGAAGGCAGAGATAAAACTGCTCTAGGTCTCTGAGGTTCAAGGCAAGAGCGTTAAGACAGAGAAGACAGTGAAAGTGACATTTGAACTGAATAGGAGGTAGACATGCGGTGTCTCAAGTGGGAAGGGAATTTTAGAGAGTGGGAAGAAGGAAGAGCCTGGGTGTTGGAAAGTGAACTGATTCACTTGAACCAGGGTTAGTCAGGTCATAAAACCCTGAGTGCGAGAATAAGAAGGACAATTATCATTGGGTAGATCATAAAATTTTACTGTAGAGACTTGGGCTGACATCAACATGCTGAGCACCATGCTTCATTGACTATAGTGTGAGTTAGGTAAGTGGGAGGAGGAGGAGGGGAATATCCAGTAGAGGCCAGGCACACTTTAGATTCCTTCTGGAGCAATTTCAGTGAACGTAACTGAGGACCTCGGCTGGGAAGGATGGGAATAAGTTTTTAGGTGAGATATTTTTAAGTGAAAGAGGAAGTTCAGAAGTATTGCAGAGCTAGGTTACTGGAAAGTAGCAACTGCCTTTGTGGCTACTGCAGTGTCTTGCCAGATTTTTCTCTCTTACCTTTTTAATAAAGCATACTGCTCTGTGATCTTGATAAACATTTGTATTGGCCCTCACACATGTAAATTTTCATTACAAGTTCTTGAGTCACAAACTTCCATTTCCTTCGACCCTTTTCTCCCTGAATCCAGTGTTTAGCTTCTGTCCTCACCAATTTACTTAAACTGCTCTTAGACACCATGAGTGAGTTCCTCTTACCTAAAAGTGAGGCCTTTCTCAGACTTGAGACTTCTCTGCCCTGCAAGATTTGGTCTGTAAGTCCCTCATCCGTTCAAAAGTATTTATGGTGCACAGATCTAGGCGCTGTAGTAGATACGTGAATGGAATGGAAGCATCCCTGTGCTCAAGGAATGCTCCATCTGCTGGGAGAAACAGACTCACAGATAATTAGGAAGCAGCCTGCTGCTCATCCTATACCAAACACTGCTGGAGGCCAGAAGAATGAGACTTGAATACTGTTTGTGGTTGGGCAAGGGTAACCAGGAGAGCTGGCATTTGAAAGGTCTCTTGGGAGATAGAAAGGCACCTGCTAGAAAGACAAGTGGTGGGAAGGGCAATTCAGAGCAGGAAAACCAAGCAATGGGAGAGAGGAGATGCATGGTGTGTTCAGTAAGGCGGGAGCAGATGGTTTCAGGCTGCTCAGGAGAACAGTGGGAAGGCATCGAAGGGTTTCAAGCATGGTGGTGATGGCATCAGGTTCAGCAAATTAGTTGTGGAGTATGGAGAGGATAAGGGAAGTCACAGACCAGGATACCAGCCTGAGAGCCGGGAAGGGAGGAGAAGGGCTCGAATGGAGGAGCAGCATGACCAGAAAGGGAGCAACAGAGGCAAAGACTTGTTTCAGATAGAAAGAACAGATTTGATGCTTTGAAACTCTCTCCCTCCTGGGATCCTGTGACCTGCACCTTCCTGCAAGCTGCTGTGTTGCCTTGGTGACCAGCAGCAGCTGGGTTTGGATGTGTAAAACTTGGGGTGGAGGAAGGAGTGGAAGGGAGCCAGGAGGGTTCAGCAAAGGAACCAGGAAGGTTAAGCAAAAAAAAAAAAAAAAAAAAAAAAAAAACTAAAAGGGAAAAGTGGTGCTTTAGGGATGTCTTAGGCAGTCTTATGCAACTGAAAACTGCTATTGCATGAAGTGCAAAAAATTGATCAGCCTTGACCTTAAACAAAAATTAACTCAAGAATTTACTGAACACATTTGTATTATGTCAGTGATTAGAGAAAATTTAAAATGTGTGTGTAAATAAAATATAAATAATAATGTGATATCCCAGGACGAATTTAAGACAAAGCAAAGACTGTCAGAATATATTCCATTTTATTTGCAGTTTAGACATTTGTTATTCCCTACCTGTTCATACTTTCCCTCTTGATCCTCTCTCTGTTCTTTGTTTCTCTCTTTGTCTTTCTCCCCTTTTTTCCTCCCACTTCCCCACTCTTTCTTTCATCTACAAGACCTGCATCTACTCTCACTCATAATAACCAGTTGTTGGAGATTATTCATGGACACCTGAGGCTTCAGACATAATTTTTTTTGGCATGCCCCTCAAAATCTTCTTCTCCTGTCTTTTATTTCAGACAGTTCTCCTTGAAAATTCATTGCTGGCTCTTCTATGTCTTTCCCATTCCTGAATTGTCACCACAGTCAGGACACTGGCATATGTCTCATGCTATCCTTATTTATTCATTATGCAGCATAATTTGACATTGAGTATCATTTCTATTTGATAGATTCCCTTGTTGTTCATGCTGAAAACATGGCCTTTATCTGAGACATGTCTTTGGCCTGCTGTCAACTTCCAGCTTCCCAAAGCATCCACTGCAGCCCACTCAGCCATGAGCACATGCTAAGTCCCTTTAAAATTAAAATGTGTCATATTTTATAGTTAATCATTGTGTCATTCCCTCACTCCAAAAATTTTCAACATATAGTATAAAATTATAGACTGTTTTACTAGTGTAACTACGTGTCTGAAATGTTTTCACAGTTAACTAACTCACTACTCCTAATTCACTCATTGTTTAAGTGCACCGTGTGAGAAAATTGACCCAAATGCTGTTATGTCTCATAGTTCAAATTTAACCAATCTCATGTCAGTCTTATTTTGCCTTAGTTTTGTTTTATACTATGGAAAGTGACATTCTCCCATGGAACATGTCAAAGTTTAAGCCTGATCACACTCAAAATAGTGGTAAGAGGTATATATGTCACAACAATCAGTTTAATGGACTTTTTGAGGTGTGTGTACATGTACATATTATATACAGCTATATGCACACATATGCACATATAAATATTTGTTACATTCCTATGTACAAAGAATCTTCTTATTTCTTTTACCATACTTGGTTACATATCTGTACCAAGAAATCACTTTATTTAGACACATGCTTTATGTTATTGCATCAAGTGTCTCTGCCATCTTGTATTTTTTAGATGGGGATGAAGATAACAATTTACCAAGAGTCTGAAAAAAATTGCCTCTTACTCTTAATTTGTTGATTCATGTTTAGTTTGATAACAAAATGGGTTAACCAGTATATTACTCATTGGGTAAGTTCCCTTAGCCTGCCTGGAGCAGAGCACTTTTAATGCAGTGTGATCTGTTTTAATGAGAAATATTCATGTTGTCGTAAACCTCTTCTGTGGAGACTTTCATTATAGCATGTGGCATCTGTGTTGATTAACTCTGGGTTTTCTTTTGTCTCATGATATTCACCATCTATTGAAACAAAGGGTAATATAACATGCAAGCCACACAGGAGAGTGAGGGGATCTGCACTAACAGGGAAACTATTGATTTCTGTGGGCTCAGGAACAGCCAAGAACTTGCACTCCTGACTGATCATCACTTTAGCTGAAGCATCTGCGGCTCTGGGCAAAGCTCAGGAAGGCACAGTTCTGGTTCTGGCTTTGCCATGGGCCAGCTGTGTGACCTGGGAACATCAGGCCTCTTTGGACTCTGTCTTATCTATAAGATGAGGACTTGCATGGGGTGACCTTTAGTGCCTTCCGGCTCTTAAATGCTCTGATTCTATGAAGACCATGAGTCTTCTTGACACTAAAGCCACATCATCACAAGAGATCAAAGGATGAAAAACTCAGTGCAAATAAAGGTCAAACAACACATTTAATGGCTAGTGCCTCTACAACATCAAGGCTCAGGAATAAGCTCTTGTTCACAGTAGCATCTCAAAATTCTGTAAACTCCATTGTAGGAATTAGGTTATTATAATCCCAAGCCTGTGTCAGCAGCAAAGAGTAAGTGTTTTCTCTACAATGGGCATGTTTTTCCATCACTAGAAACCACATCTAATATGTTTTATTTGCAGTGTAGTCATCTACTGAGAATGTAGCCAGACACCAAGGAAAAATCCCCTCCCCCAAATGCTTCATAACCCTAAAGAGTACACCTAAACTTTTGAGATTTCACTTCTTTGAAGAGTACCTGAGGTCTCATTCAGAGACCTCTCTAGCCTGCAGAAATAATAAAGATTATAGTTTATTTTACTGAGTTCTCATTGTGTGTTCAGCAGTATTTTTAGCATTAATATGTTCAATAATTATAAAAATATTATAAATACTGTTCATTTTTATGCACAAATAAATTAAGTTCATGCACCTGGTGTCTCCCTCTCAAGTCCAGTGCCTGAACCATTACACCTCATGATGCTTCCCACTAGGAAAGAAAAACTCTTAGACACAGGCCTCCTGAGAGTCTGACAAAAATCCAAGAAGACACTGTAGAAAGCACAACTCGCTCCTCCACCCACAGTAATTTGGGAAGCAAAGACAGTTCTCTTTATTTATCTGCTTACTTTTTGCTAAACAATTCCATAGCACTTACACTGTGTCAAGCACTATTCTTACTTATAAATTCTGGTTCATGTTATCTTTTCAAACCCTGTGAGATAAGACGTGCCATTCTACTGATTTTATGGCCAGAAAAATAAAGCACAGAGCGTTTGACAAGCTAGTCCCTAACCCACAGCTAGTAAATAGAAGGGCCCGAAATTTAGAGCTGGACAGACCTGCTCTGTGTCTGTGGCCTTGGGCGCTGCAATGTCTGGCACTGTTGTGCCCTTAGTTCGCTGACTGTATCACAATAATAGAGACCCACGCCTTCCTTTCGCAGAAGTATTTTTGCTGCATATTAATTCTAATATTGCTACAAGGCAATATTTAAATGTATAACTAATGAGTTTCAAGAAAAGATTAAACTTATTTTGACATATTTGGTTAAGCAATTGAGATCCTCATATATTTTAGGATTCTCATTCATAATAATGTTTTTTGTTATTGTATTGTTTAAAGTGTCAAATCCCAGCTGTTTAGAAAATGCAATTTCAGTTCTTTATTTGCCAGGGATACTTGATTTGCGTTTTCTTGTATTTAAGTTTAGGGTTGTTCTGTTGAAATGAACAACCATATTTACTTTCCAAACATAGGCGATTACCGAGGGAGAAAGTAGCTGTAATTTAATATTTTAAATATTGAATATAATTTATTTCTAGATCAAGAAAGAAGTCATAGTCTGTAATTCTCTTTATAATCCCCTCCATCCTCAAACAAAATAAATAAAATATTCAGTGGAAATAGAATTCTTTGAGATTGACTACAGTATTACAGCCTATAATGGGCATTTGATGTATTTTGTGTCTAAATTGTCAACTGTGTTTTCCCTGTTATTTCCTCTTGGTATTATTGATGAGCCAACTATTTGCTCAACATTAGTTTTAGAAAATAGACCTAAATAGGGTAGAAAACTAAGCTACTGCAGCCTGTGGTCATTCAACAGCCTGGTTTCGCTAAGGATACAGCCCTCTCCCATCTTTTTCATGGAAGCGCGTGCTGAACCCAGGGATCTCCTCACCTGCTGTTAGGTTTTGCTGGTATGTGGTGACATCCTTTGAAGTACTGGTGCTTTCCAGGCTCAACTTACCCACTTAAAGTTATATATTATACAGCAGGAACATAACTAGCAAAGCTCAGTGAAGAAGAAAACACAATATTAGTTTGTGAATATTTGAGCTAAATTGTAGAGTGGATAAGATACATGAAAACAAAGTTGCTGCATCTCATAACAGAATTTTGAGATTCAAGAATTGATTAGAAATGCATCGTTAGGACCTGCAGAGGAGAGATGGGTGCTGTGTTAAAAATGAGAACACCTTCCTTTCCAAAAAAATGGTTCTTCTAAGAATAACTGTGATGCATGGCTTTTTTTCTGCAGCCCTGGGGTGGATTCAGCAGTGTATTTTCCAGATCAGCATATCAACTTCAGATGTGTGACACCAGCCACGCAACCTGAACCGATGAGTCTGAAAGCCTCAAAGAGCATGGACCTTGGTAAGTGAGGGAGAAGTGACATCAGGTCAGCTCTTCAGCCTCACCCCATCTGTCTTTTTCAATGTCCTGCCATTGTTTCTTCAACTCCCACCTTAAGGGGCAAGGTCTGCTGAACCTGGAGGAGGGGATAACTGTCAGCCCATCTTTCTGTCTCCTCTCACACATTTAATCATAATTACCTCCTTTTAATAGAGAGATAAATGATTTACTTTTACAAAGTTTATAGGTCAGGAAAATATGATTATTCCTTCCAGAGTATCTGAATGCCATAACTCATGGCCTTTGTATTGTGCTTTCATTTCTGCCAGTGTGTTTCCATTTCTTATGTATATACCCACTGCTGGGCCTGAGCAATAATGTGGTTAAGTAAATCTACTTCCATGGGACTTCCCATCTCTGTGTGTAGTAGATGAGATGTGAGCATTAACGAACATCCATTCCTTTAAATGCCCTTCTCCAAAAATTATATGACTCTGGAAGGAAGAAGGTTCTCTGGGTTTGCCAGATTGAGAATGTCAATCTGGTCCATGCCTGAACAATCTTACTGAGGTTCTAGACACCACAGGGAATTTCTGGATTAGCTGCCAGGGAGTCCCTGCAAACTGTTTTCTCCATCCCCTGGAAGACTTGTCAGATACTCTTTTCTAAGAATGTTGCTGTCCTCCCATGGGTTCTTGGGAGAAAAAAAAAAAAAAAAACTATTAGGAAAGAGTATGACTACAAAATAAAATCTCAAGAAAATATTCTTTGCTTCCTTAGAGCTGAGATGCTTAAAGACCAAGCTTTGCTAATGTTTTTCCTGAGACATATTACATATTTCATTAGTAGTAACAAGAAAATAGAATAATCAAAACTACATGTTCTACAAAACAATCTGATAAATAGTGTTTATCTGTTATTCATTTACAGGAGTTCAGAATAATTTTCAGTCATAATAAACTAAGAGAAATTGATTCTATCTTCTATAAATTAACTAGATAGCTGGGGTACATTTACTCTAATCATCGTAGTAAAAGATGCATAGAAAGCTTGACAAGGACGCTGTGTTGAGCACTACTCAGAAGGGGAATTTCTCAAGCAAAAACCTTTGACAAAGAAATAATATGAGTCAGTGGTATAAGTTAGCACTAATAATTTAAGGAACAGTTTATTTTTATACTGTGCTTAATAAACAACTCCTGTTCTGTCTGTCCAATCTCTCTATGAAGAAGACAAGTAGATAGAAATTGCTGTTAATTTGGGGGGAGAAATATTTTCCTGTTTTTCTCATGTAGTTAAAAAAAATGCCCCATAATACAGATCTTTTAAAAATCACTGTACAAGGAAAACAGAGCATTCATTTTCATTTAGAATGAAAGAATAGTGTAAAGTACATAAAAAATGAAACCTAAGTCATACTCAGAACCATCATTTCTATTTATATATTGTTTGTTACTGAAATTTTGTTTTTGAGTTTCTCTTTGATATTGAAATAGCCCTTGCAAAGTCTGTCTGGTTGGCAGACACCCATTGTGTTTTATTGTACTTATACATAAGTGACAACAATAATAGTAATGTTCGGTCAATTTACATAATTGGCAGAGGTCGTGAGCTATTTTCTTCAGGATGCAAGTGCTGGACAAAAAAGTATTGACTAAAATGCACCATACAGCAGAGGTGGTAAACATGGTGTGAAAACTTTCTTAAAGTAAACCATCAAAGCTTGGTCCTTTCCAGATAATGCCAATTTAAAACTAATAGTCGCAGAATGCTCTCAGGGTCAGCATCCTAAAACTATTGTGATCCTCTGGCCCAGAAAAACTGAGTGAGTTCAATCAATGTGTTTTCTCGAGGAATAAACTCAGATGATACACAAACAGGAAGCATTTGGAAATGTCTTTCCGATTTAACTGCAGGAATGAAATATTGTCAGTAGTTTAGTTTTCCACACAGAGCACTGGGCCAGTGTGAGAAATGTGTGCATTTGCTAGAAAAACTGGAGACTACGATGTAGGAGTCATTGTCTCAGCAGTCCCAAGATCCAGTCCTAAAAGATTTTTTAAAAATTCTGAAGCATTTTGGGTCAATACCAAATTAGTGCTGTTCAACTATTTTTGACCTAGAAAAATAGCAGTTCATGCGGTTCAAAATAAGAAAGATAAAATCTCCTATTAATTTATATTCCTCCTTTATAAAGTCTATAGTAGTCTTCAAAGACTAACAGCCTCCATTAGATTCTTCTTTTTTTTTTTTGTTTCATTTTTGTTACTGCGTCTAAATTAGTATTTTAAAGTTAAGTTTGATGTAAAAGTTGAAGTTGATGAGTCATTGTTCGTATGTTCAAGTTTTTTTAAAGCTGAGTGGATATCATTTATTTATTTTCGCTTACACTTCTAAAGTTAGAAAATTCTGATTGTGCAAAAGAAAGCCTTCTCATCCCCATCTCCTCCCCCAGCCCAGACATAAACATATTGAATATTTAAAAATAGCTTGTTATGTATAACCTTCTAGAAGCATTCTACCCATTTGCTTCCCTAGTTATGTATCCCTACTTCATGTTGTATTTCTTCTTAACAGTTGTATAGTGTTAATATGAATGGATCTTGTTTTAAGTTTAGTTTTGCTCTTTCAGTTGAACTTAGATATAATTGAGAGTTTGAGATGTTTTGTTTAGTCTTGTTTTAGAGAGTATTTCCTACTCCATGACTGGCTTCTGTACTACAACCTTTGCCAATATTTCAGTTTGTCAATTCTTACTTTTCATCTTTAAAATATTGTTCCATATGTTGTAAATGACTCCTTGTAATCTATCATTGGTCTTTTATTTTGTGATATTTTTCCAAGGGTAGATTTTAGCTCTAGTAAAATATTTCCATCATTTTTTTCCTTTTATGACTTTTGGGTTTTATATTACCTAACTTGTTATTTTCTAGTACATTTAAAGTCTTGTGGGGTCCCCCCCCCCGCACCATGTTTAGCAATCTATAATATATTTTTAACCATGGCATATTGGGTAGGAATTTTTTTCTCTGTGTAAATACGCAAATTATTTAAAACTTTCAATGATTTTTACAATCCTTTCCTCATTAATATGTAGACACACTGAATACAAAATTCTCTCACATACATAGGCTTGTTTCTTGACATTTTCTATCTGTATATTAGTCTGTCCTATATCAATATCACCCTTTTTATATTATCATGACTTCTCACTTTATTTTGATAACTCGTCAGACAAATCTCTGATTTTTCACCTTTTGCAAAATTCCACTGCCTCTTCATATGAATTGTTGACCCATATGAACATTGAATCAACTCATGAAAATGAATTTAAAGTCTAAATATGAATGCTTCTACTGTGTGGTTATTGTATATGGACATCCATTCATTATAACATTTGTTGTTAATTTCTGGTAGGGTGTTTTTAACAAGTTAAACAAGTTTTCTTTGTATTCTTAGCCTCTTTAAATTTTTTTTTAATTTGCTCATTTTGTTGAATCAAGAGTAAATGTTGCATTTTATTAAATGACTTTAAGAATTCTTATAGGATTGCCATATATATTTTATTCTTTATTCTATTAATATAGTGAATTATATTAATATATTGCCTAATATTAAATCACTGATTCTTTCTGAATGACTCAATTTCTTGCTGCGCTTTGAAAAGGTAGACAGAGTAGCATGTTCTGTGTTCTGAAACTTAAGTATAAAATTCTGATTATAGTTTTATTCAATGTCATTAACTCTGATATATCCATTACAGACTTTGAAAGTCTATTCTGTCTTGGTGTTTTGGGGATACTTTTGCTGGTATGCGTATGACCATATTTAAGTCAGATGAGGAAGACAAAAATGATGAACAAAGGGAAATTTATTTTTAAATAATTGGATGTAACTGTGCTTACTCACAGAGGTTAGGGTGTCATTTTCTGGGTTTTCCAGAAAATCAATCTTTTCCTTCTAATTGTAGACTTTCCTCTATTTATTTAAATTATCAGAATTACAATGTTCAGTCTGGGTCCCTTTAATTTGTTCATAATTGAGCTTATGTGGGTGTTGAGTTGGAAGCTCTTAGGAGCTGAATAACACAGCTGCCTCTTTGGCCTTTGGCATAGGGTTTTCCCCCAAAGAGCTGCCCTTGTTGGCAGTACGCCAGAGAGTTACATTCAAAGACTTCTTGATGAGGCATAAACATCTTTAATTTCCAGTCCTGGTGTTTTATGATCCAGTAACATCATTTAAGAATTAGCCTGGATTATTCAAAGCACAACACTTCAATATTTTGGCTAATTCCTTGACCTAACATCCATCCCCATTCAAAGTTCAGTTTAAAGCGCCATTTTCCATAGTGGTTTTTTTTTTTTTTTTTTGAGAAAGAAGAGTTTTCTCTTCTCTTTCAAATCAGCCTCTACTCCCCTCTCAGAAGAGCTTTCTGTGACATAGTTAGGAGAAAACCAAGGGCAGTGCAGATGGAAGATGCTGGCCAGCTGTCCTTCCCTGCTCAATGAGAGGAAATGAGCTTAAAGTGATGCATGAGACATCCAGATGCAATTTTAGGAAGTGCCCTGACAAAGAAGATTGTTAACATTCCATGTCTAGTACACTTTAAAAAGTATGTGTGACTTGAATGATTCTTCCTAAAACCAAGATGATAAATTGACTGATTTTCTTACAAGATCTGTGATTCAGCAATTTTTCTTTTTGTGTTGTAAATGTATTTTAATCTAGAAATGTTTCTAGACACCCACAGTTGAAGTAAATTATAAATCAATTAGTTTCTCATATCAGCGATATAAATAGTTGGGTCACATTTTGAATACAACTCTTTCATCAATCTAAGACTTTCCTCTTAGAGAATAGTAGGTATCTCTAGTATCAAGCAAAGATGAGCTTGAGAAAAATAAATTAACTCCACTCTACTGTTCTAATACTTTCTTTTTTTATTTCTTTCTTAAGTCATTAAGTATTTCCACATACATTCTTACTAATAAGATAAAGATCATGAAACTGAATACATAGGGGAATTTTTGTTAAACTATATATTCTTATCACCAAAACCTAGATTATTTATTCATGTATCATATATACCATAAAATATGCATTTTAATATAACATTTTATTGATGTCCATTGATATTCTTTATTATCCACTGATAAATAATACCTCTGAAAAGAAAGCCGAATCGAGTACTGCTATTTAAGATGTTAAACTTTGACTTATCTTTAAAAAAATAAGAATACCTGGCTGGTAGAGAATAATTGGTAACAGGAAAAGAAATTATTTACTATCTCTAGTATACAAGGAAAAGTATAAGTATATAGTAAGGCACATTCCCTGAGGTTTAGAAAGTCAAAACAGAAATTCCAGAAAATCTTTATTCATTCACTAAATAAATGTTTATTGAGTATCTACTGCTCATCAGAAAATACTTTCAATTCTGAAGGTTCCATAGTAAATAAAAAAATGATGCTTGCTACATGTATCCAAACTGAAACCCCAACAGGAAAGGAAAACTCAAGAGTTAAGGAAAGAGTTCCAAAAGGAAACTCTGACAGTAGGATGATAACTTATCTCAGAGAGGAAGAAAAGGGAGAATCATCTGAGATACTAGTGTTGCAGCTTCCAAAACTTACTGATAACCTTGGCTGTGTAGAAAAGAGGAAGAGAAATGCAAATGATAAAAAGAAGAAAAGTAAAAATAATCTAAGGGAATAAATACAGGAAGAGCTAAACAGCTTGTAAAACCTGAAAGAGTCAGACAGTTAAGTTAATTTTAGAGCATGAAACAGAAGGGTATGAAGTAGCCCATTGTTCAGAGCACCTCACAGCTGACAGGTGGGGAGCAGAGGCAGGCTCCTGTGTGCACTTCATCTTCATGCACATAGAGAATGATGTTCAAGCTCGAAAAGCATGACTGCCCGCAAATGGAAGTCTGGACAGTTTATAGACCTGCTCTCTAAGAGGACTGATTATAAAACCACTGTCCTGATCATTAGAAATTATGAAGAGCAGGCTTCATGCTGAAGGACAGGAAGCAAATTATAATTATTTTTTCACAAAGATGATAAATTCCAGAAACAACTTGTGAAACTAGTAGTCTTAATATGGATCCGCAGAGGATTTATTTGTGAAATTAAAAGGGGGAAAAGTTTGGGTCACCAACAGGAGACAACCTCCTGTTGTCTCCTTCCCATTTTGATAGGTTATCTAGGCTGAGGAATCAGGGAAATGTTAATTTCCATTGACCTTCATAAAGTTAGTTCAACGTGATTTTTATTGAGATGTATGGGCCAAGCTAAACACTAGGTAATAGTGCTGGAATGCCCTTTCCCAATTTGTGCTAATTAAAGCCCATTGTCTCTCTGAAAGGAATTAAGTATCGTATCCTTTACTATTAAACAGTTTAGTTGGCCCATCTCATTATATTCTAATAAAACATCACAAAAATTGGATGAAGATGGCATGTGTGTAACTTGCATGAAGGTTTGAAAGGCATGCTTACCAACCTTTGGATAGAGGATGAATAATATATTTATTGATTGACAGAATTAGCATTCAAATGATTTCTCCAGAATTGAAGTCGATACAATATTGCAAAGAATGACACAAATATTTAACAGGCATTTATTGAATACTGACTATAATGGCAGGCAGTATTCTAGGTGAATAAGAAAAAGTTTCAACTCTTGATGATGTTCTCATTCTTATTGGGTCAGTAGTTGTATACAAGAAAATGATAAATGGTAATATAGAAATGATTTCTCTGGAAGCAAATTCAGTTAGAGTTGAAGACTTGAGGATATGTAAGTTGATTTTTAGATATATTATGAAAGTAAAGGCCATGTCCTCAAGTCAAGGTAAAAGAACTCAACTACAGAGCTTTCCTGGTGCACAAGGGGTTAAGCACCGTACTATGAAGCATCCACAGCCACTGCAGCACAAGTTCAATCCTCAGCCAGGGAGGTGACCTACATGGTGCAGCAGACTTCTGTCTCATGCTCTGCTCCCCCTCAGCATTGTATTTTAGTAGATCCACCTGTTCTGTTCCCCACTCGGTCTCTGGTGAATCCTCTCACACCCCACCCCCACACCTCTGGCCTGCACCCCAGTTCTTATATGCACAAGTAAATCTTTAAAAAGCAAAAAAGTCAACTGCATGGAGGACTTGGGAGGCCTGTTATATGTAATATAGTTAGGGAAGATATTCCAGTCTAGCTGCTTGCCTGACATGGTTATGCCAAATCATGATCTCTGTTACCAGATCAAGGAAGATGATATTTTCATTGTACCCTGGTGGTTATACAGCATTGATCAGGTATTTAATTCTGGATACAATGATTTGCTAAAGAAAGAAAAAAAAAAAAAAACAGTTACTTCAGATATTGATGAGCGGTCTAGAAACAATGTCCTATGAAAAACATTTGAAAAAAATAAAGATATCTTGCCTGGAAGAGAGATTGCTTAAGGCAGATATGAGAGCTTCCCTTAGTTATTTGAATCTGCACCCCAAATCTATAAAGGGATGATGGACACATTAGAAGATATGTCAGGTTTACAACTGTGAAATCTAGGGAGATGGTAGTGATGACAAACTGAATCCTGGTTTGTGGTATGTTTGGTATATGAGGAAAATATAGGTCTATAAATTTAAACAGCTCATGAAGTCTGAGAGGCAAAATTCACCAAATGAAGTCACATTCATCCTCTACCCAAACTTTGCTAAGCATGCCTTTCAGACCATCATGCAAGTTACACACATACAGTCTCCATTCAATTTTGTGACTTTTATTATAATATAATGAGTTAGGCCATGTGAAGTGTTTATTTATTTTTTTAAGATTTATTTATTTATGCATACAAGACCTGGGGTACAGGCCAGAGTCATGGGAGGTGAGAGGATTCACCAGACAGAGTGGGGAACAGAACAGGCAGATGGACTGAAACACACTGCTGAGGGGAACAGCAGGCAAGGCAGGAGAGGTCTGCCTTGCCATGTGGGTCCCCTCCCTGTCCAGCGGCAGGGATCAAACTCGTGCTGCAGTGACTGCGGTTTGCTTCATAGTGCGTTGCTTAACCCACTGCGCCACCAGGGAGGCCCCAAGTAAAGTGTTTAATAGTGAATTCCCATTTATGGAAAAGGAACCAATTGTGTATGGGTTTTTTGGTATTTTATAAAAAATATAGGTTCATTTCTTTTTATTTGTTTGTGTGTCTTCACATGCTTAGTTAATATAATCACAGAAGTTATAAATGAATTAAGATGGCCAAGTCCTGGAAACAACCCAAATGCCCAAAAACAGATGAGTGGATTGGGAAGCTGTGGTACATATACACGATGGAATACTACTCAGCAATCAGAAATGAAAAAC
>JAGFMF010011501.1:5474506-5505309 GCA_019455555.1 Galemys pyrenaicus
AAAAAAAAAAAAAAGAAGGGACTGTGGCTACTTGGGTTTGAAAAAAAAAAAAAAAAAAAGATGGCCAAGTAGAAACTAGTGAGTTTAGAGATCAGGATGCAGGTTGGTTTCTTTAGGAGGTATCTGGCAATTAAAGAGAATTCAGTATTAAAAAAAAAAAATCTGACTTCACCCAGTTTATAGCATTGCCACCACACCAAAGCAAGCCTATTTCAAACCACAGAGAATACCAATATTGGGTTAAATAAATTAATATATAATTACGTTTTAGATAATTAACTATATTTTAGAATAAAAAATTATAGATTAATATTAACATTAACTATGGAAATATAAATCACTTCTATGTATCTATGATTAGATAATTATTTTAGTTATAACAAAATAATGCAGATTCCCCTTAATTAGAAAAATTATTTGGGTTGGAAACAGCTATAAAATTGATTTTCTATGTAAAGGACAAGTTTCTGTCCCCATAAGTCTGTATGTACCATTCCTTCTGCTTGCTTCCTTACATTCTCTAAGAAATATACTTCGAAACATGTACTTTCAAGAATAATTTGACATGGTGATTATTACTATTAATTGTAAGAGGATGTCTTTGTGTAGCAATTGCACTCTCATTCTACTTTATATGTTTTAAACTTATCTGAGGATTGTAGCACATTCCAGCCCAGACACTTACACCCTTTCCTCTGACTAATTGTCCACAAATAGCTTAAACATATTTGCTTTTATTCACTGTTTGTTGCATGGACAACTAAGTCACAACTCTTTCATTTACCCCCATCTGTAAAAAAAAATCTTGAAAAAAAAAGATTACCTATCTTAAACTAAAGACACTTTAACCTAATATCTGGAACATATGGGGTTCAATGTTGTTAGTAATAGTAGCAGTCACAGAGAGGGTAATGTAGGAACGTAATCACATTCATTACTAATCTTAAAAGTGAATTTTTACCCCTTCCACACTTTTTTCCTTTTTCTTATAATTGATGGTTGGGTTGAAATGTCATTATAAATAAATTTTGCTAAAGTAAGTATTGTGAAATACTGAGGAAAAGATTATGTATAGATCTTCCATGTTGATCTTTAATTCAGTCATGGAGACACAAATGTTCTCAAATGTTTCTATGTGGTTTGTCACTATGACTATGTTTTCTTAAGTTGGCACATTCTTTCATGGAATAAACAGATAATTTACAAATCCAGTGTCTGTATGAGAACCTTGAAGCTCTGTTTTTCCACAAGAGATATAAAGAAAATGATAAATTTGGAAATATTTGCAATTGAACATTAGCCAATGATATTATATCAGTGACAAACCTATTCAGATCTTTATTAAATTAGTCTTCGTGTGTTTAGAGCATTATTTATTTGTATTCTGATGGGAAATCTTGGTCAATGGAGAAACTGCCTTAGTCCCTATAATTGAAATATTCTTGACTACTCTTAAAACTTAACTATTATATGAAGTGCTTTCTTCTTTATATTTTGCACCTCATTTGAGACGCTACATCTCAAATCCTAAGCATTCTAAATAACTTTAAAACCAAATATGAACCTTTCTTTCTCAATTGCCTTTGTTTCTAAACCATTGTTCATATTGAAATGAAATTCTGTGTTCCTTTTGAAATAACATTTGAACTAATATAAGAACATCTTCATAAAAAGATTAAACTAAAGAAACTATTTAAAGAATATGACCAAAAAAATTCTTTGCAAAAATGTTCCAAATCCATTTTACTTTTTCTAAAGTAAGATTCCATTAGCTATAAATTTATGTATACATATATAATTAAATATATTAAAAGTTATATAGAATATGTTATACAATAAATATATATTACATAAAGCTTAGCATTTTTATAATTGTCTTTTCTTAGTAGTGTTATGATGTTAAGTGTTTGTTATTAGCACTACTTTAAGCAGAGGTTAAAGCTACAAGAGTGGTGCAACTATCTAATTTTTAGGTGCAATAGTTCCAGTTTATTCTAAAAAAAATACTTCTAGTCTTACATAAGTATTTTTATTATCATCTATACATATTCATATTAAGTCCTAATTTCTCCAAAAGCATTTGCACTGATCATATATTTTAAAAACCGTGCCCTTTAAGAATACTCTAGCTCAAATATTATTCTTTATGTCATCGCTTCTATAATATTATCCTTCAGTTATAAAGTTCGTTCTTGAATAAATGTAGCTTAATTTATTTGCCTAATATTATATTATTTGGACATAAGGGTTCTTTCCAATTCTTTACTCTTAAAAAAAGCAATTCATTGAGCTTGCTGGAAATAAACCTTTGTAAACAATCATAATTATTTCATCATTTTCAATTTCTATAATACTTGACCAAATGTTGTATAAAGATTTAACACATTTGAGATATATGACCACATGGCCTCCAGCAAACAATTTTATTTGTGTCAACTATATGAAAGAATTTGAGTTTTCTTTTTCATTTTTGCCAATTTTATAGGCTTTGAAAGGGCATTTTATTGTTTTACTTTCAAAATTACTTCTGTGACTAAGAATTTTTCACATATTTATTGAGAGTATTATTTTCTGTTGTGAATCACCTGAGCATTTCCTCTCTAATGTTAAAAATTTCTAAATTAAATATCACTTTTTCAAAATAAAATGTTATTTCATATTAAAGGTCAAATATCTACTCTTGCTCACAGGGAAAATAGATACTTTGCTTTCACTTTCCTAACCCTATGTGTATTACCCATTTTAAAGTGCATGTTAATTAATATATGTGTGTGTCTTTCATTAAATGACTAGAAAAATGAATCAGAGAGCCAGAGCTCAGATTTATTTATGATAAAACTGCTTAATCTGGAGTATGACAAAGCATATTTTAAAAATAAATTATTTGTGGTTCTTCATTGGAACCCCCAAACTACCATACTTTGTATATAGTAGTTTGGGCTGCTTTAGAGCATATCAATATAAAGGTTGCCATTCCCAGGAACTGTTTTTATAAGACTGAAAAATTGTCTCATATGTAAAAATGCAATTTCAGTTCTATGTAAAATTCATTCATCCACCTCTTCTTTCATTCATTAAACAAGTATTTGTCTTGTACTTCCTCTATGCCAGGGGCTGTTCTGTATAACTGAGACATATCAGTGACAACAGGCAACAATATCTTATTTCTGTAGGTCAACTTTAGTGGAAATATTCTCATGAAAATGTTTGAGAGGTTAAGGACATAAATGGTAGTAACAAAATAAGTGAATAAAGGCACTGGAAAACTATCCATTAGAACAAACACAAACTTATACACATTGTGGATAGAAGAAATATGACTAGAAAAACGAGTGTTTCAGTAATCTCTTGGTCTTTACTGTCCATAAGAAAAAGTAACAAGGAACTCTATCTAATGAAAGTACTAAAATGACAGCGAAAATTAAAATAGAGATCAAATTGGAAATTGACTAATCAAGACTGATATTTTCAAGTGAGCTGGGAATAAGTGGATATATTCTATGCTGATCCAGGAACTGAATGGCATAATCCCCAAGCACTGTCTTGTCAGCTTTGTCCTGAAAGAATTATGAGAGCCTATGAAGGTTTCTGCTGAAATTCCTTAAAAGCAAGATAAGAGTATATAGCGGAGAACTGGAAGACCTTTAGCCCATTTTCCAGATTTGGGAAAAATTTGTAGTGTCCAAAATTGAATGGGAAAATGAGGTACATTTGAGAATGAGAAAGAGCTCTTTGATTTCTAACCTAAAATTAGTAGATGCTAGGCTAATAATCTCAGTGCTCAGAAAGGTTCAAGAGAAACCACAAGTGGCCAAGTTCTCTAGGTAAACCTAGTAAAGACAGCTTATCAAAGACTGAAGCATGTTTGTAAATTTAAAAATAGGTGAACATAGAAATTCATTCAAAACTTGATAAACTGAATGTCTTAGTAGTGACTTAAATGGCATAGTAAGTTGGGCCAAATAAGCTTGGAAAATTCTGAGTTAAACAGACTTCTTAAATACAAGCTTGTTCATGACCTTTAATGTGTTTTTGTGTATATTACCAGAATTTCCATGAGTCTTCAATATATAATGCATGCAGTATTTCCCAACTTCATTTTATCATAGAAACCTTAAGCAGAGATCACCTTGTGGGACTAGTGCTCTGAGGGATGTCCTTAACTAAGAGATGTGTTTATGAGGTTTAAAGGTGGTGTTTGTAAAATGACATTTTACAAGGTGGGGTAGGGAATGGATTGCCAACAAATGGAACATGGGGGGGTAATGCTGTGAAGTGGGATGAAGCAAGAGACTCTCCAGGTAGAGAAGTGTCTACCACTGTAAAATAATTAGGAAATAATTGCAGAGTACCATGAAAGAACAAGACTGTAACTAAGCATGAATTAACCATGGGTTATGATGACAGAATGTGGTTGACTACTTACACTGTGCCTCAGAAAGAACAGTCCATATATGGTAAATTCCCTACTAATACATCTTCTCTAATACATCACTCATAATCAGTGGTTAGAAACCACTGACTTTTCCTTTACATATGGTAAAAACATGAAATTCAGCCCCCAAATTCAAAGCAGTGATGTTGCCTACTAGTCTAGAATATGAAGTGGAAAAAGGAGGGAATACATGGGTTGTTATTGTGATTCTAGTAGTAATTTATATATTTTTTTCAATTCTTCCTATATGCCAAGCTTGATTTTTTGCACAGTGATTTTATTACCATTTTACAGATGATATAACCAGGGCTTAAGGAGACTGACTTGTGTAAGGAGTTATGGCCAGTAAGTGGTGAACCAGTATTTGAACTTAGGCACATTTAACTCTGATGCCTGGGCTTCAAACCAGTATGCATTTCTGCTTCAAGTGAGGTTTATTGATTGATTTCTCAGTTAATTTTAAAAATAGGGTACAGACCTTTTCAGGGTCTGGTCTTCTCTCCGAATTCTCTTTCATTCAGGACCCACTCAAGTGTTGTCTGCTCATAAGGGCCTGAGATTTTTTTCCACCTCTTTCTCTGAATTCCTAAAGCAATTACTATCGATGTCACTAACTTAGGTACAGAATTAGATGCTCTTTTGGGTTCTTAGTGAGAAGTATTTCCCACTCCACTCTGATTCCAAGCCCTTCAAGGGTCATAGCTTATCCTTCTTTGGCACCTCCCTCGCCATTTAGACTGTGTAGATGCTGAATAAATCCAAGATGGGTGATCTGAATGGATAGACTTAGAGCTGCTGAGATGCAGTCTCAGAAAATTGTCAATCTCAGTGGTTGCTTGGGCTGTTCTTACCGAGTAGGTAAAGTTCCCTTTCCCACATCAAGAGCTTGACTGAACAAATAAATAATCCAAAAAATAATTAAATGGTGAATGAAAGTGCAAATGTTTGATTCGAGTAGTAAAATAGGATATGGATAAAGATATTCATACATTCATGTATCCAAGCTAGTTTTGTTCATTTGAGAGTATCTGAAAAAGATTCATACAAATGAACAGATTGAAGAAAAGAGTCAAATGCAGGAAATATAAATGGCCAAGGGCCTTAATTTCATTACATAGAAAAGAGTAAAAGCAGTTGTTTAAAACTTGAAGAAAAGAACTATGTGCTTTATTTCCTAATTGGAGGAATCTATGAATAAATTAGGCAATCACTTGACATAATTGATTTAGATCATGTGAACTCACTTGCACTGGGAGAGAGGGTTAATTAGATCAGATTGTTCTGGTCCTTCCTAGTCTTCTATTACTGACATTCTTTTTCCCTTTGTATTCCTCTAGTTCTTCCTTTTGTTGTTTTTTTATCTCAAAAAGTATATATTTTCGTCTTATTATTTAATTTTAATTTATAACTTCTACTTTTTGTAGAATTAGGGAAAATTTAAACTTAAATATTTTGTAACAAAAATATCTTGTGTGCTGCTTATTTATGAATACCGTTTTCATTTCCATAGATCTGTTTGCAAAAGAATACTGTCATTTGTGCTTACACAAAGTGCCATGGGAATTATATTCAAAACATGCTTGAACTGCTTGCTTTTACCTGCAGCAACATGAAATTGAATTACATTAGTATAGAGCAATTTGATTGCATGTGAGTTGTGGCAAATATTGTGTAAGCTGAATATTCAGAGATTTTGCTCACCTTGGGACACAAAATTTGAGTCATCATGACAAATATCCTAAAGGGATTCCAAAAAAGAATTCTGAATCAAAGCATATGACTGACTCAAAATAAATTGAAAATATTCTACAGGCTTGATACAAGCTCAACTATTAGAGCTTCATAATTTATGCACATTTTTATCCATAAAGCAATTTTTGTATTTAGGTTTAATCAAATAATTTATTAGTGCAATTGCACTCTACTTTAGCCTCAAATACTGAGACAACTGAGAAAGTTTAGAAGGTGCCATATTCACATGATTTGTACAATGTTCAGCATAGCTGCTTGATATCAATAGATGTTTCAGTTAACTCTTAATGCACTAAATTAGCTAACCCCTTAGATATCTATATCTAAGTACATAAAGGCCGATCCACGACAAAGCCATAATTAGAGATGGTGTTATATTGAAAATGTGTTCAGAGTGTCATTAAGGACAAGTGCTTCTAAAGACCGCTCAGTTTAACTGTCCACCCCTCTGAAAAAAACTGATGATAGTTTCATAATTAATAGATTGGGAATATCATATCTATCAAAGAAGGTGATAGTCTTAAACAAAGTGTTCAACATGGCATCATCATGTACTTTCCAAGGATATTTTAGAGTTTCATTGTGAAAATAAATACTAGTATATAAGAAAACTCCCTAGAGCTCATTTGAGTACAAAGAAAAACGTTTTTTTCTTATGTTTGAAGAATTATTCTTAAAAAAAAATAAAAGATTAGCATATTTCACTACTGTAAACTTAATTTATCAGCAATTAAAGGGTTAGTGATATTACATGCTATTGGTTCAATGAATATAATAACTTATACAACCAATAAAAATCTTCTATTTAATTAAATGAAGTATATTAACAATAAAGGGGTTGAAGAAAACAGAGCAATTATGTTAGTGTGTATATATATAGATGTGTATACATGTGAATATATCTATAGGAAGGGAAATAGCAAAATATTAACAATGACTTTTCTGTTTATGGAAGTTACAAGGATAATTTTCATCTTCTTTATATATTCCTGCCCATTTCAAATCTTCTAACACAAATATGTATTACATTTGCAGTTAGAATAAAAACAGTTGGCAGCATTTTTATAATTGTATAAGAAGCAAGTGATCCTGTCCACTGTGAAAAGCAATGGGCATGTTTAACTATGAAAAAGACAAAGGAAATATGGAGTGTGTGGCTGACATCCTCTCACTGGGGACAGTCACCTGGAAGACAGAGTAGGAACAGGTGTATCTGCTAGCAGATTTCAGCCCGACACAGAATGTTGATCCTTACCAGTAACTTCTCTGAGGTGCTCTAAAAACTCTATCAGTGTGATGTGACACACAGTGCTTATCTATTGTCATAGATGTGATGTCCAATAAGGCTAATTTAGTTGCTGTTGAAGCTGTCAGAGACATAGGCTCCTTCTCTTTTCTCTTTGCCATTGACTTTTTGGCTTTGTCATAGTATTTATTATTTTAGTGTCCAGATGGCTGTTGTATATTCAGTCATAATATTCATATTTTAAGCAAAAAGAAAAAATAAATGGAGGAGGTGGGCCAAAAGCAAGAGAGTGTGTGGGTTTTTGTCATGTCAGGAAACCCAGAATTGTTTAAGAAGTGCTACCCAACAAGTTTTCTCATTTTCTTGTTGGCCGGCACTGCCACATTCCTTCTAGCCAGAAAGTAGCTAGGGGGACAGTGTTATTGGTGACATGGGGTCCATCAACCATGGGGTTCCTGGACACCGCACTGATACAGTAGTTCAAAGACCCTCATGTCATTTGGGGAAGAATTTCTGAATTCCTCTAGATCTTAGCCTTTAGAGATTACTGTTCCAACCCTATGTTGATAGAATAAATGAATCATTAGAAAAGAAACAACAACAAAAAAATGACCTCATTTCTTATGCACAGTCTAAGTCAAGTTTGACCAATTATATTTATGGTGGAACAGAGAATGAGGAATGGGAGTTGCTTGGATGATGATGGGGTTTTTTCTTTCCTTTTCCAACAGTTATTTTTATTGAAGTAACATTGGTTTACAACACTGTATTTGCATTAGAAGTACAGGTTCACATTTCTTCAAATGTCTGTTACCACACCACTCCCACCACCAAAGTGCTAAGAAGCCTCCAGCAGGGTCCTTGGCTCCCCACACATACCCACAGTAGTCTACATTCTGCTGCCAGAATCCAAGGGTTCCTTTGCTTTCCTTTTGCTTGCTGGTGTCATTTCCAATCAGCAGTGAAGGTACAGCATGTAGGAAGGAGATACCCAGATGGGACAACAAACAAATCATTTTTTTCTTTTCTTCTTAGTGACCCTAAAGCAATGGTATGAAAATTGTATTTTCACATCCTGAATCACTGTAACAATTTCTTTGAAGAAGGCAAGGGCTTTGTTTTTCCTCTTAGTTTAATAGGCACAAGGTCTAGAGTCCATGAGCTTTACAAGAACCTACCAATTTTCAAAGACATGAAAATAAAATGCAGCTCTAAAGTTTGACAATATAGTCAGAAATCTGGCATTCGTAGATATTTAACTATTCCTAAAATTTAACCCCATGCCTGTTTATTAATTGTCACATTGAGAATTCATTTAAAAATGTTATATTTGGAAACAGTTTGTATTGGGGATTTATTTTTCAATTCACAGAATTTCTAGGTAAGCACAAGATTTCAAAAAATAGTCAATATCTAATGAATAACTCATAGCAGAATAATTTAAAATGAATTTTTCTAAATAACTTTCAAATTATTTAAGCAAGAAATTTTATTAAATAAAGACTTGGGAGGAAGGAGAAGAGGATGGCAGGAGGGGTGATACACCAGAGATGCAGCCTGTTGCTTTTTCTTTCTCCCTTCCTTCATCAGCCGCCTTGAGCCCTCCAAAGAAATCCCAGGATAAGGAAAACAGATTAAAAATCTTCTGCTTGTGAATTTACTTTGGCCTCTAAGCCTAGCAACTTTCTATTTTGGTGATTAATGTTTTCTATTAGCTCATCTGTGTTAAAGATACTTAATATACCTCAATACCTTCCAAAAAGATAGTAAATGTTTAATATGTATATGTAATCACCTGCTCCACAGAAAGGAGCTTGATTTAAATGAGTTCATCTAATAGATCAATATAAAATACCAGATTAGCTCACTAGAGTGTGTGTAGAAGTTGTGTATCCCATTTAAGTGAATGCTGTGTGCTCTGAGTTGGAGAGACGGCACATAAACCCCAAAGTTAATATCCTCTAATAAACAATGAGTCTGGATGACAATTTTGAAAATCTGTTGCATAGTAGTATTCCTGCTTTTGCTTTTTTCATATTACACAGATGATGGTCAATTCTGGGCGGAAATATAAGCTGTACTATATGCTCCAATTCTTTCCAAAAGAGAAATCTTTTTAAGAAAAAAATAGCACTTACTGAACCCAAGAGAAGAAGCATATAACCCTCCATTAGAAACCAGGGGCCAAAATTAACCCATCAGAGAATAAACTGGGTTGCCATCTTAGTACATCATCCATAAACACTAGGAGAGATGTACCTGCAAATCCTTGGTAACTCAGGTTACTAACTGTTGAGAGTTTAGTTCTTGGCTGCTCAATCAAATCTTCAATAAGAAACACAATTGAGTGAGGGGAGAGTACATTTCTACCCACCCTGGCCTCCCATAAGCACACGCAAAGTGCAGTGAAGAGAGCAGAATGTTGTGATGAAACCCTACATGTGACTTGGATATAGGAGGTTCCCTTGTCAGATGTGTAGGTAACACAGCCTGGTGGGTTAGCCAATGCACTCGATGGCAGAATCAGGGTTCCAAAAGATTCAACAGGGAGAACTGATTAGCTTCAATTTAAAGATTAAATTTAATAGGGATAAATGTAAATTCCTGTAGACCGCCTCCTGTCTTACTCCCATCCGATTCATTTTCCACGCTGCAGCCTGGGTGATCTTTTTTAAAACACAAATCCGATCATTTCACTTTCTTGCTGAAAATCCCTTTAGAGTATCCCACTGCCCTGAGAATGAAGAGAGAACTCATGAGTTTGTTTATTCGGATCCTCCATGAGTAGTCCCTTCTTTCCTCCTGTACTTGGTCTCTCCCGAAATCATGCGCAGAGTACCATCTGGATAGAAGATGTTTGGATTCTACATGTGGGACCTGGTTAGGAACATTCATGTTTCCTTTTTGCAAAACAACATCTTTATACTCCCCTATACATCTTGGGATCTCAACTTAAGACCACCAGGAAAGCCCATTTTGTAAATAAGGTCTAGTCACTTACTACCTGTTTTCAAGGTTCTCTGCAAAGCCTGACATTTAACAAATATTCTGAGAGCCTGTTGTGTACTGGCCATTGTTCTAGATTGGGGGGAAAATAGTGAACAAAACAAAATCCATATTCACATGGAAATGATATGTTAGTGGAGAATATGATGAGTGCTTAGAAGAAAAATGAAGCAGGATGAAGAGACAGTGATAGTGAGTTGGGTGAAAGGCCCTACCCTAGGTCAAGGGACCATGGCAAACTGCTGTCCTGGGATGAGGTCTGTAGACCTGGAAATAATGGGAGGCAGTGGGCCATCTGGGAGAACAGCAAGCAGCTCCACAGGGGACACTATGTCCTGCAGCCCTGAAGTGGGTTGCATTTTTCATGTTTAGGGAACTGCAGTGAAGCCAGAATGGACAAAGTACACAGAGAAGGGGAGAGCTGTGCAGAAGGAGGTTGGGTTAGCCACCAGGAACCAGCCCAGGCAGGCTAATGGCAAGTTTTTGAATTTTCTTCTAAATGGTTTTGAACCTATAGGGAGACTTTGAGCAAGGGACTGTAATAATAAGATTTTTGTTTTGTTTTCTGTTTTAAAAGGACTATTCCAGCTAGCATGTGGAAACTATACCTCAGGAAACTAAATGCAGAATCTCAAAGATCAGTCAGGGGATTATAACATCTATCAGGGTGAGAGATGAAGGTAGTTGTGCTTGGAAAGATTTGCTAAGACTTCTTACACTGTTGGAATAAGTTGTGTGGTAGAAACATTTCCAGGGAAGGGCTCAGGACTGTCTTCTTCACTCCAGCTCTCAGTATCTAGTATAATACCTGCACACCATTCATTCGCCATAGATATTCGTTGGACAGAGGCATGGCTTAACAGCAGTTAGTAGACAAAAACTTTAGGACTTTAGTTAACTGTGCATTTGGTGAGCCAACGATAGCCCAGTTCAGTTGCTAAAAGTCAATGTTGTCTTCTTAGGTCGCATTAGAAAACTAGTGTGGGAAAAAAAAGATATGAGTTCCAGAGTCCCTCCATGCTGCCTCTACTGTGTCTAGGCTATTGACCCAACCTGCGCCATTTTTTTCCCTCTACCTCCAATCTAAAAATTGTATCCCTCAGTCACAAGACCACACACTAGATTCAACTGTGTTTCTGTCTCTTACTTCATTCTTATGTTAAAATAGTAAATCCCCTATGATGTCACTTTAATTTATCTCTTTACCAACCCACCCCCTTTTCAACTGTTCTGACACCATCTGAACAATAGTCCAGGTCTCTTCTTGGCAAAATTTCCAGGTACATGAAGCTCAAAACAATTTATGACAACTCTGTTTTTTGCTATTTTTAAGAGACACCATGTACTCTTTCACATAGTTTGTTATAAATTCTGCTTTAGTAGGTAGTGTCCACTAGTGAAATGCATAGCTCCTTGTGGTAAAAATGTTTAGCAACATCTCACCTCTCAGAGTCACATAGTCGAGGGAATTTTGTTTTGAAATCAGGAACCCTTCAGATTCATTTACTAACTTTATGACATAACCCCACTGAGCCTCACTTCTTTCCTCTGTAAAGTGAAGATAATAATGCCGAACTCTCAGAGCTTTTGTAAGGATTATATGAGATAACCTGTTGAAATACTTAGCTTGACTTCTGATACATAGTAGTCAGTAAATTTTGTTTCTTTCCTCCTATCCCTGTTAAAGATAGTTTCACTAGATAATGTAGAAATGTACACTATAATAGGACAATTAGACAATTAGAGGTGTCATTTCATGGATTAAGAGTGGTTGTTATGTGACTGATAGGTAGCATGTTCCTTTTTTCTATGATTTAGTCAGCATCAGTTCCTTACAAGTAATAGAAATATTTCTCAAGTGTCTGAGAATCATGGCAGTTTTGATAGTCTAAGTAGTGAAATAGTTCAACATTGGTAAATTCCAAGAAGTCACAGGGAAAGAAGTCTCCCGGGAGGGATTTTCCGAATATAAATTTTTGAGAGAGAAAAAGAAAAAGATCCTATACTCCTAATTTTTTAGGACTTTTGTAATTTGTAACTGATTACCGTGTAAATTTGAATAAAATACTATCTTTTCCTTATTTGAGGTTGCCCACAAATAAATATAATATAAAGTGGTGTATATACTTGGAGGTTAAACCATAGTCCAGAGCCAGAGAGAAAATTCTAGGAGGAGAAGAACATAGTGGGGATCTTAGCCCAGAGGACATAATAGTATTTAAGGCAATTCCTCAAGTTAATTATAAGGAAAATGGGAAGAAACCAGGAATCATTCTGTAGGACTTCAGTAAACAGTAGGTAGAAGAAAACAATGAGAAAAGCAAAAGGGTTCAAACCTGGAATACAGACTATTTTCTGGACACTTGAATTTAGTGACTGTTCTAGAGTAGTTACAAAAATGATGAGAAATATGTGTGGGTGACTCTGGATGTCTTAAAAAAATGATGTAGAATCAAGTTGTAGAGATGGAATAGATCAAGAGCAAGTTGAAGATAGTTACCTGAGTTCTACCATTAGATGGTCAAGGCTTGGGTTCATTTATGAGAAGTGTTGGAAATAAGCCTAGAGACTTTCTCTCGAACATAGCATGTGCTGTTAGCACAGAAATATAGTCTTGAGGTGTGTTGTTCTTACAGTCTACTAGCTCAGCTGCATTTTCTTTGTACTGCTCAATTACAGATTTTTTAAAATAATTGTATATTCTCAGCATTAACTTCACAATATGCTTATATAGGAAAGAATCTGGTATGAAGTATTCAAAAATCATAGCCCTTAGACACTGATCACAGTCTTAGCTCAGGATTATCCCTGTTACCCTTTAGGTGTTAATTACTCAAGTGGTCTTAGAGCTATTGGTTCTGTGATTAAGGAGGCTGTTGTTGTAAGGACAAAGATGTTTCAATTATTAAATATTATAACTATTTTGCAACTTCAGAGAAATTAAATAATACACCATGAATTTAGCCTAAATTTTATATCATTTCAATACCTGAGTTGAATGCATAAACCTGAGATTCCAGAGAAAACAAGGTGATCAAAGTATGCAGAGCTAGTATCAGAGAGGAGAGATACGCAGAGTGAACTTCAGAAATATCTAGACCTTCCATCTTGAGTGTTACAGTGTACTGACCAGAATACACATGTGAAGAAACTATCACAGTAACCAAGAGAAGAAATTGCCAGAGAAACTGTGAAGAAAGTATCTGAATATGCATATGAAGAAACTTCTAGAATGTTCATACAAAGAAACTTCTAGAGTAACCCTGTGAAGAAACTACCAGAGGACACAAGTGAAGATACTTCCAGAGGACACATGTGAAGAAAACAGTACCCAGAGCTCACATAGGAACAGGAATGGTGTTGGTTCCACCAACAAGACTGGAAAAACTTATAATGCACAGGACATTAGATAGTGGGATGTGCATAAGGGTATTGCATCTGTAGTAGGGCATTATCAGCTTACAGTAAATGCTTTGTAGTCCTGTCCATAGATCTTAAGAATAAAATCCAAAATGATCAAGGGCTACCCAGGTGGCCTTACAGGTGAGGCACCTACATACATACATACATACATACATACATACATAGGTGAGGCCAACATAAGTAAAATTGTGAGATAAAACTTTCATTAAACTAGTTCAACACAAGAAACAGGGAGAGTTTTACCAACAAAAATGAGACCAAGGAAGATGTAAATTTACACCAGATTTCTATAAAGAAGAATCATCCCAGGAAGTACTTTCACAGTACCTTTTCAGAGATGTCTGAAAAGGTGTCCCAGGTAGGAAAAGTTGCCTTTACCCCTCCCAGATCAATTGTGTCAGGTGCTAAGTCACCTACAACTTTGGCTATTTTCGTGAATCTTCACATCTGCATGACCTTCCACTATAGTCCTAGAGCATATTCATCTCCCTTTTCATGCTATTTATTCCATTATATCAAAATGTTATTTTTGCATCTCCCTGTTTGACTCCAGGATTAAGTCTCTACTTCTTTTCAGTAAGACAGCATTTATTTAACAGATTCAAAACAAATGAGAAATAATTTGGTTTTTCTAATACCAAATGTTATAAAGACAATAGTATAAAAACATTTGAAAAGTATTGGACTTTCCTAACTTTAACAACTTTTGAGATTCATGGGGTGAGAAAAAGAATTCTAAAGAGAACATTGAGAAATTTTGAACATCTGAATAGTTCAGTAATGATGAGGGACTGTGTCCTCATTTTTATCCTGTGGCCCCCACTGGTTGGGATATTCTATAGCACTAAGAGAAAACTTCAACCACTGAATTGAATAGCTTACTGTCAGAGCAGTGATAGATTAAAGAAGGAACATAATGTTTTGGGAGAAGCTTGCTAAAAGCGTGGTGAGATAAACATCGGCATCATTATCTTGTACTAATTCTCTAACTTTTCAGCAAAAGCTTTTGTTGTTTTGCTTGTTGATTTGGAGAGTTGGAAGAATTTTCAACACATAAAAATTCATAGTGCTGAAAACTCAAAACAGTTCCCTCAGAAGAAATAGTATAGCAAATAGTTGTTGACAAAAGAAAACATTATAAATTAATGCAGTAATAGTTCATGGGTGCTAAGGAGGAAACTTAATTTACAATTTGAAACAGGTTTGCATTCCTTCGAAATTCTGGAAATCAATCAGCGGCACAGAAATCGATCTGCTAAAAAAGAGGAAAACTGATTATTAACATTGGCAACTACATCCATTTTTTTTTTTTTTTTCAGTTCTGAAGGAACGACTCTTGGAAACAAGTTTATGAACCATTAAGGAATTATTTGATATTTAGTTTCCTAGAAAACTATCTAAAGTGAAGTATTTATGGCCATTTTAGAAGATACATTTACTGTGCCAAACATCACCTTCAAAACTGGAGTCTTTATTATGTCAAAGACAAGGGAGTCAAAAATTAAATGAAGCAGAGCTGTGTGAGTAAAAGATGAGTGTTGCATCATATTTTGAAATGCTACTTTGCATCAAAGTACCTCAATATGATGGAGTGGCAATATGAACACATTTGCATATTCTTCATTCATGACATAGTGTTGGCGTTCTCAAAAAGAATAACTGTAGCTGATGGCAATTTTTATCTGAAGAGATTTGTACATGTTAGCAATATACCATCTTCTGTCAGCATAAGGAAAGCATATGGGGCCCATTAACTCACCAAGTCTGCCACTGTTCTGCAAATTTTTATTAAGCAAGTACAGTCCTAATAGTCACTTACGTTATAAAATGCATATCAAATGCTATCAATAAGCAAGGGGATTGTTTTCCCCCAGTGAGAATGCATTTGAAGTATATAAGAAGCTTACAGAAGAACAAAGCACTTTCAGTGATCACTATATTAATATAAATGTATCCTACTGGGAAGCCAATATATGTAAGTTTCATATGCACTTTAATGTTTGCTACTAATAAGTTCTCAGAATTACATCTTTTCACAGATTACCCTGCCCCATATTTTACTTATTTATGGTTTCTCTCAATTCTAACAATGAACCTGGTTGAAATTAGATCAAAAGGCACCATGTGTGTAGCCATACTTTTAAAAAAGGAACCAGGGCCTCCCTGGTGGCGCAGTGGGTTAAGCAATGCACTATGAAGCAAACCGCAGCCACTGTAGCACGAGTTCGATCCCTGCTGCCGGCCAGAGAGGGGACCAACATGATGAGGCAGATCTCTCCTGCCTTGCCCGCTGCTCCCCTCAGCAGTGTACTTCCATTGATCTGCCTGTTCTGCTCCCTACTCTGTGGTGAATCCTCTCACCCCCCTATGCCTCTGGCCTGTACCCCAGTGCTTGTATGCATAAATAAATAAGTCTTTAAAAAAATAAATAAAAATGAAAAAGGAACCATGGGCATTGACTAGTTCTCAACAACTTCAAAGGTCTACAGCCAAGATAAATGGAAACATAGGCCGATATGCCCTTATTTCCTGAGTAAGTCTTCATGAACCAGAGGACACACCAGGAAGTTAACGAACATCCAGACCGAACACTGCCCTCTTCATGAAGGACCTTACAGTAATTAAATCAAATAGTGTCCATTGATCATGAATTGAATGCCAGTAAGCATGAGCTTAGGCTAGAAATCCCATTATCTAACTAAATCCAGGGAAATCTCAAGAGGGGCAAGACCACAGTGTCCTCTAAATATTTTATAACAGTTACAATGAATTAACTATGAATTTCTTCAGAAGAATCTACATTTCCTTGTGTTCTTTTTAATAATAGTACCTCTTTAAGGTAATCAAGGGCACAAATATACCAGCCCTTGTGTAAAACAGAAGGATTAGAAAGGGAATATAATAGACTCTTATCAGGGAGGGAGAGAGGAAGGGAAGTAATTTGTCATCAGAACCAGAACAGAAAACAGGTTCATGCTCCATCAATAATCCATTTCTTGATGCCTTTGGTACCTTTGCCATTTTGGGATAGAAGGCCTTTCCCATACCCGGCCTGCTCATTTTCAATCTCTTATAAATAACTTCTTTGTTTAAAATGGAACACCTGTCATATTCATATTGCTACCGTTCCAATCACTATGCTATCTAAATATTATGCAGTGAAACGACTAGATTTAAGCGCCAGCCCCAAGAGATAACTTTATATAGTAGTTCTAAGGTAATGTGAGTTATAAAGGAAGTTGAGTCTTAATTATAACACTTGTCATTTAAAAAAAAAAAAAAGCTTGGTGGTGTGTGTAATTTTACCTCATTTTCTCATTTGCTACTGTTATTTAAATCACTTCCCAGCACTAAGCACGTGCATAAAAGATGATTGTTCCCAATTTAACCTTTTAAATAAAATGTATTCTATTAATTAAGTCATTACAGTTCTCTTTCTTTCCTATTATGTTTATTCATTTATCTTTGGTACTAAAGATAGATATCTGTGTCAGTGAATATTTTGGAGAAAGGCCCCTCATTTTTATGCCTATCACCCATTTGGATTTTTACCCTTTTTTGGAAATATTTTGTTAGTGCTCTAAAGAATTTCAAGTTTTCAGTTAAAGTAATAAGTATCTTACTAAGAAGAACAGACAGTATCCAGCTGAAAGTTAAGAAGGTATCATGTTTAATTCAACATGGCTGGGGAATTTGCTGTACATAAATGGCTTAGATTTAATGAGATAAATTATATATATTTTTTAGACTAAAACATATAAACCCTGTATACAGAATAACTTCACGTGATAAGACCCTATAGGTTGAGTACCATATTTCCTTTGGCTTCCTTCCACTACAAGGCTACTAGAAACCTGGCAAACTGAAGTGTCAAAGTCTGCTCTGAGTGTTGCATTATCCATGAGAGAACAATCGGAAATACTTAGCACCTTGCCTGAAACATAGCATGCTCTCCTTGTTTTCTTCCTCTCTTCCTTTCTTTAATCCCAGACAAGTTAAACCATAAATACCACCATTGTCAAATTCAGCGCCTTACCACTCTGACAGCTTCCATTTATCAAAAGTTTTCATTTATTGAAAATTATGAACCTGAAACTGTGCTAAGGGCTTTGATACACTTTTCCCACTTAGTTTCCACATCTCCCTCTATGGTGTTTTTATCCTCATTTTTCACATGGGGAAACTGAGGTTAAAAGGAACTCAGTAACTTGCTTGGTAAGGTATTATTAACTCTCATTAACTAGTTTCTATACAGTTTCTCATTAATAAGGATCATAGCTAGTATTTATTAAGCACTTACTGTGTGATCTAAATGCTCAGCATATACTTACACATGTAATCTTCACTACAAACCTATGGGATAAGCAATATTATCTTCACTTTACATGTGATAAAATTGAGTACAGAAAATTAACACAAGTCATCATTTGTTTCCAAGTCATCATTTTAACTCAGATGATTTCTCCCCTGTGAAATGGGAATGAATATTTTATCTGGAACCCATTAAAACTGTAAGATTTCCAAATATGATAAACAAAATTACAACTAAAACTTGTTAATATTGGTCATCACAAAATGATTTCCATGAAGAGCTCATATTCACATAAAAAGGATAATTGTCTTCTAGCATATAGTTATTAGTCAAGTGTTTTCTTATATTTAATTCATGCTGCTGTTGATTTTTAAAGTGTAACAACTCTTCTAGGACTCTTATCACAAGTATAGTGGAGTGGTTAAGAGTGCCTTGTTCAATTTCTGGCTCATCCACTTACAAGATGTGCCTCAGTTTCTTTGTCTGTAACATAAGGAGACAGTAATATCTATCCTTCAAGGTCATCATAAAGATTAAATGAGTTAGTATATATAAAGTGCATACAAAGAACCTGAAAATTTTAAGTGCTCAATAACTATTAGCTACTATTCCCATCATTTTTACTTCTTTTCTATTTATACTATAGATTCCTGTATCAGTTTTTTAGACACTAAAAAGAATGTGGCCCACAATTGGAGCCTGATAAGTACAGACTGACTCGTCTCCTCTAGGGTAATAGAAGGAAATTATAACAAGATTTTTAAGCAGTTGATACTAGCAAAATCACAGACATGAGTTTCTTTTTATCTAAAAAATAGAAATAGCATAGGAAAGGAGGGCAGGTGGGAGTGAAAATATATGTATAGTAACTGGGTCAATAAAATATGACTGAAAATGTAGGCAGAACAAGGAAGTCATGGTACTTTGAGACCAATCTAGAGTTAGAGGAATTGGAGAAGGTCTTCTCTGTTAGCAAGTTTCCCCAACCCTAAGTTATAGCCTCACCTAGAGAATGAGGATACATGAGGAGTAACAGCTGTTGTTGAATACTGAAGTGACAATCCTTGCAAATAGGCGCGGACAAAAATAGCCAGGAACATAGGTGTTTCTTGCTCATGAGGGTTATCACTTAATAGTATTCTATAATATCTGTGCATGATACTATCAGGGTAATCACAGGAGCACCGAATGCATTGAGAAGTACTCCCTCTTCTGAATTTTCTGCAATGATTCCCATAGAATTGGTATTAGTTCTTCCTGAAATATTTGTTAGAATTCACCAGTGAAGCCATGCGAATCTAGAGTTTTCTTTGTTGGGAAGTTTTAAAAATCCATTTATTAAAAAAATAACTGTAATACTATTCTGATGATCTAGTTCTTCCCCTAAATAATTTTGGTCATTTGTGTCTTTCATAAATGCATCTATTCCATCAGAATTATGTGAAAATAGGTCACTTTTTCTAATACCAATGAAGCAAGACCCTTCTGTTATTCTACCTCATGACCCTGAATTATGAAGTCTTTCACTCTGACTATTGAGACTATTCACATAGCCACTAGTCCCAGCCCTATATTAACTTCAGACTCTGTTCTCTACTTTTGAGTAGCTCTTTCCAAAGTCTTGGGTAGTTTCCTCATACCCATGTGTTGAGCAATATATAACTAAATACTTGAGGGAATCCTTCACACATGTCAGAAGGAAGTCTGTGTCAACTTCTCTCTGAGTCTCTGTTCTACAAACTCCATCTGCCTTTGCTTCTGTGGACCTCCAGCTCTATGTCCTCAGGCTGGAATGTCCCTGAGCTTTGCCCGATTCTCCCTGTAGTGCAGAAGAAACAGCTGGGAACTTTCTCCATATAGGAAGCTGGAGATATTTAGGATCACCTCATTTTATTTCCAGCTCTTAAGAATCACTCTCCTGTGCTGCTTGATGTCAAAACTCTTGAATGCCATTGTCTCATGTTTTGGCTATTTAGGGAAAAAAATCAGTATTAATTGTAAATCTGTTCTATTTTGTCCACACATGGAAGTTCTGTTTTTGAGTAAAGAATTTATATATTTCTGTTAACCTCAGAGTTTTATATATGTATATACCTGTAAGTCCTTGAGTTTGGCTTTTCCTTTAGTAGCTCTTCTTTTTCATTAAAAGAACTAAAGTGTTAGAAATTAAAGAATAATGAAATTATATACATAGATGATCTAATGAACATATATATTTTTCAGAGCTATTTTTATGGTATCTACCAAGAGAAATGAGCTGCCCCAAATAGACTGAGGAGAAAAAAATTTCAAATCTTTGCCAGTAAAAGATTTCACTTATTATGAATTTGTATGAATGTGTTGCTCAAAGAGTTGCTGATTTACATGCATATCTGATCCTTGCCTCTTATTTCTTCTTAGTGCCAGATGAAAGCAAAGTCCATTCATTGGCTGGACGCAGATCAGGTAAGAAATTCCTTATAACTGACTTAATATTCTCCTTCCTGGAAATCACTGGCTGTATTTGAGTAGCAGTTGGAAGTGGTTTCCATCCACTAGTCACTGAAAGGCTTGCTAATTAATACATGAGATGTCTCTGACTTCCACAAAGATGAATTATTGCTTGGCTGTGTGTATAGTGGTATAATGTGTGCTGACTCAAAATGTTTGAGAGGAAGGAATAAAGGTTCTCAAAAAAAAAATTTTTTTTGAAACCAAAAGTCTTAAACATGTATGCCAGCTGAACACTTAGAACAAAAAAAATAATTAAGGAAATCCAAGAAAGCCTGAAATTTTTCCTCTTGGTGATTTTTGCATTAAAGTGTCAGGACAAAGAGTTACAGAATAAAGGAGACTTAGAGGTTTCTTTCTCTTCAAAAAAGAATAGTCTTTTTGCTTGTCTTCAAAGGGGATTGTGTCTGAGATGCCTGTATTGTTTTCCTCCAGACTCATGAATGAGCTCCCTAGAGGTTCTCTAGAATGTTCACAAGGATCTCAAGAGCCTCCTAGGTCTTTTTCTGTCATGTGTAGATATCTTCACATCTCAAATTCAAGCTTTTCCTTCATTGCTAAGTGACCTGCCTTTTGTTCCTCAGCCCTTTCTTCATCATTTATTCACATTAGTTGAAAACACTTAAAGCTACTAAGCTGGTAAATACTTCAATAATCCCTTTCCTCTAGGGGTGCATTATTTGGGGGGAAATATCCATTTTACTCTTAGAATTGCTGCTCCAAACAACAGAAGAGTTACAATTTGTTGGCATCCCTCTGTTTCTGAAACAAAGAAATCTCCCCATCACCAAGCATCTCCTGTGTTTATGTGCCAATTATGTTTTCAGCTGTAAGTGGTCTTGATGCCTCATTACCTCCATCATGTTCCAGGGCAAGATTATGATTTTTTTCTTTTCTTCTTTTTCCAGATTCTCTAGTGATAACAGCAGGGAAGGGCTGGTTCACAACTCTTAGATTTTTTTCTTTTCTGCTCTACCTAATAAAGACCCTAAGAGGTTAGATCACTGTGAAAGGAAAGCTTTCTGTGGGAGTGATAAATTGTCACACACTGCTTTTTCCCATCCTCCTTGTCCATTAAATTCTCTACTACTGGAAATATTTGTAGGAACCTGTGAAGGAAGTTCTCATGAACAAGGAAGCTCAGACTAGCCTATATTATTTTTATCTGTAATGCATGGTGCTTCTCATGGTTAGTTCTCCCACACATAATAATGTTGGAAAATGAAGATCTTTTTATGTACTAGGATAGATTCTAAGGTAAAATGTGGAAGCATTTTTGAAGGATGCTTTTGGTTTCCTTTTTTTTTTTTTTAAGATTTTTATTTATTTATGCATACAAGAGCTGGGGTACAGGCCAGAGTTGCGGGAGGTAAGAGGATTCACCAGAGACAGAGCCAGGAACAGAACAGGCAGACTGACTGAAACACACTGCTGAGGGGAGCTTCAGGCGAGGCAGGAGAGGTCTGCTGCACCATGTGGGTCCTCTCCCTGGCCAGTGGCAGGGATCGAACTCGTGCTGCAGTGGCTGTGGTTTGCTTCGTAGCATGTTGCTTAACCCACTGCACCACCAGGGAGGCTCTCATTTGGTTTCTGAAACAAGCACAAAATAAACTTGTTGACTTTTTCCAGGGAAACCAAAAATTATTCTAATGTGACTTAATTTTCAAACAAATTACTGTTAGCCAGTAACAAAAAAATTACCATACTTTTTAAATGAGAATATTCTTATCTTACCATAGTGCTGTAATATTTTAGGTAAATTCAAGTGATATGTTTTTGTATAGTTTGGTATAAAAATATTAACAAAGAAGTACTCTAAGTATAAAGATTTAACTCTTCCAAATTAAAAGAAAATGTCAAAAAATGACATAAATTTAAAACTGTCAGGCACTTAATTGTAAGCTCCACATGGCTTATTTTAACTGATTGATAGAAATAGTACAACAGTCTTTATATCATATGAACCACACTGTTTTAAATAATCATATGTTTTAAAGATGATTTTGGTTGCTCATGCACTTTCAGTACAACATTCACCATTCTTCTATTTTTAAGTACACTTAGATCCTTATTACAGTGGCATCAAGTTTTTCATTGGCCATCTGCAGCAGCAGCGCAAACGCTAAATATCCGAAACTTGATAACTTTAGAGCAAAAGTAACATGTGCTAAAACACAATGAAAAGGGATAAGCAATCTTCTAAAATTGTACACTCTAGAGTTGTTAAATGAGAGCAACCTGTAAAATATTTAGGGGCAGTTCTGAGAAAATACAATGGAGCGTTAAAGAAAAATGTTCTACCAAGGTTAAAAAACATACTCTCTAAGGAATCTCCCTTTTTTAAATATGTATTTATCTTGGAAAATTCACTTAAAATACAGTGATCTTCAGGAACACATTCCCCACATCCAATGCAACTCCTTGCGATTGCTGCAATTTTTGTACAGGAAAGTCTCACTGGACTTTGGTGTTGGGGGTTGGCTGGCGTGGTAGCAAACGATTGAGTCTGTTTGATTCTAGCAGCCTCTTTCAGTTACAGAATCATTTAAATGTTCACCTAATATAAGGCAGTCTCAAGTTACTAGTCTGACTGGGCTCGTTACCAGTTTGGATCATAACGTGTCATGTTCTGTGAACAAGCCTGATTCCCCAGTGTTGAAGGGAGTCACTCCACTTCTTTTTGTTTTACCTTTCCAGCCCCAACATTGTTCTCCAGAGTATTTAGGTAGAATTTTAAAGAGTGATATCTCTTTTGCTAAAAAGAAAAAGCATTTCCCTTTCTCTTTTTTTTTTTTTCATCATAGAAATATTGGTAGCTTTCATGCTATCCAAGACCATCAGGAAGTTAAATTAAATTGTATGGGCCGACCTAAATCTATCATCCTTTCTCTTATTCAGGATGATATTCAACATTTTAATAAATTCATCTGAGTTAAAATTTCTTCTGAGTCAGCTACTCAGTGTGTAGAGGGCCATTCTGTGCCAAGTTCCATCTGTTGGTCTCTTTGGGTACCTCCCAAATTTGTGACAATATTTTTGGCACTATTTCCTTGGCTTAATCTTTAAATGGTTGACTCCTCAGAGCTCATTCAAATTAAAGGCTCAGGTAAGATAAATTTTTCTAGCATTTTTGGTCCAAAATGTAGTGTACTTTATCCCTTCTGGAATCAGTCCAGTATTTTTGAGATTCCTAACGGCCCACCCCATCAACTTTCACTGGCAGTGCCTTCTATTTCACACTTTGATGAGGAAGATGGCAGTATGAGTTACCTGCGTGGGTCTTATTTCACCTTTTTATTTTTAATTTCTTTTCAAATTTGATTTACTTGCCAATTGTTTATATACCTATATAATTTGGGCAATATAATTACACACCTCCATACGTGTACCTGCTTCGCTCACCTTCCACCAGCTCCAGGGCTGGTGCCTTGTAACCTTCCCCCCATTCCCCAAGTCCTTCCTCCTTCATCTGTCCATCCCCTCTGGTAAACAGTGTATTTTTCACAGTCTAATAATTGTTTTTGTATTGCTTCCCCAGTTTGTTTCTTTGGTTATTTATATTTTGCAAATGAGTGAAACCATCAGTAATATTTCCTTTCTGGTTTGTTTCACTTGGCGTAATCACCTTAAGATTCATTTTGCCCTAAAAGACACTGTTTCATCTTTTTTTAATAACTGAGTAGTAGTCCACTGACTATATTTATATGTGTGTGTCTGTGTGTGTATGTATGTGTATGTATGTGTATATATGTGTATATATACATACTCCACAAGTTCTTTGCCAGCATTCAGTGAATAGGAATTTAGGTTAATACCACAACTTAGTTATTGTGAATAAGGCTGCTATAAACATAGGCATGCATAAATGTTTTCATGTTAATATTTCCTATTCTTTGCAAAAATACCTAGCAATGGTATTGCTGGATCTTATGGTGTTTTGTTTGTTTGTTTGTTTGTTTTTGAGGAATCTCCATACTGTTTTACACCAAATACTGTATGTTCCTTTGTCTCACCAGCATTGTAGATCCCAGTCTTTTTCATATAGCCCATTCTCACAGAGGTGATCTGATATCTCATTGTGAATTTGATCTGCATTTCCCTTACACTAACAGATGTTGAGGATTTTTTCATGTGCCTGTAGCCTATCCAAATGTCTGGTTTGGAGAAGTATCTATTTAGGCCTTTGGATCATTTTTTGATTGGGTTGTTGCTTTTTGTTGTTGTTAAATTATATGAGTTTTTGAATATATTTTGGAAATTAACCCCTTCTCAGCTGTGTGATATGCAATATATTTTCCTAGTCTGGAGGTTGCCTTTTTGGTTTTGATTTACCTATTTATAATCTTGTAGTGTTTTCTACCACATATTAGAGTTATGATTTTTCTGTGGAAAGGTGAGACTTTACCCGGAAAGTGTGAAGCAAAATGATTTATGTTTTGTTATTTTAAGAAAAGTCACAAATTTTAGAGAGTCTTGAAAACTCAAAAAATTGTCCTCTACTTCTTTCCTAAACTATCTCACTAATTGAATTCTGACAAAATTTGAATCCTAGCAATGAAGGGGGGGGATAAAACTCAACAAAGTGGATATTTTAAATAAAGCCATTTTAAAAGATGACTTAAGTATTTTGAAGGAAGATTAGAGTCTATTGAAAAGGACATAAAATTTGGCATTACTTTTTATTTTAATGATGCTCTAATTTTTTTCTATAGGCAGACTCACTATGTCTGAGAAGAAATCTTTTTCCATTTTCTACGTGCTGATCTGATACCTATACCAGTAGTTTAATGCTCCTCAGCATTCAGACAGAAAGGAATTATAAATTTTACTTTTTTTACTGTGTCTTCATTTTTTGTTGTTTTGATTTACTGCTTGGAACTGTTTTAATATGTATTGACTGTCTGCAGAGATGGTTGCTGACCCAGCTCTTTAAGATGATGCAGTACTGAAGAAAGCCGATGAGTTCTTCTTTATGAGCCCTGACATATTAATTAGCAAAATGGACTAAAAAGCTTTCCTATTTCTATTTTAATTTCTTATATTCTCAAACACCTGTCTATATAGCTGTAAAACAGACAAGTCTGTAAAAGTAATGGTTGGCAGTAAGTCCAGACCTTTTCTGAGACAAGTTTATCATTTAATGAGCAAGTATTCTTTAACAGTCTAGAGGGATTTTATGCCTGCAACCACTATGTTGGTATTTTAACACATTTTATGGCTGAAGAAGCTGAACCTCTGGGCATTTAAGATAGGTCTCTCAGCTAGTAACTAATAGGTTAGGTTATGAACTTAGTGTGTGGTAGAACTGGTGTTTTGGTATAGTCATTCTCTACCAACACTTGCCTAATACCTGCAGAGTCCCAGGAGCCAAGAACAATTTAGGAATAAGACACAGTTTAGTTGGAAGAAATGATGTACACGTTAAAATATTCCATAAACCAGCAGTACAATAGCTGTATTTTCTCTGACAAACTACTATAACTCAGTGAACACGAGAAGAATGTCTAACCATTCCTTCCTTTGTTTCACTGCATGCATGTGTCCATGTGTACACATGTAAGAATATATTGGTAAAGGTAAGATATATGAGAGAGAAAATATGCCTGTGATAGTCATGTATTATATATAAATTATAGCAAATGTGCATGAGATCAGTATCCTTATAACACGAGTTGAGAGTTTAATATACAAGTGGTTAACTTGGCAGCCTTTAAATTCTATTCTGAATGCTTTGCTAAAAACTTGCAAACTAGAATGTTCACATATGGCTGAAGAAATCTCTGGATCTTGAAAAAAGAACAGCGTGATTAGAGGGTCACTTTATTCAAGAGCACTGAGTTATTAAATGACACTTCGTAAATTGTGTTCTTAGTATCCATACCTATATAGTCTGTTTAAATTAAAATATGCATTAAAATTTTTAAAGACCAGCCATGATAATTTTTCACATATGAGCCTTTTAATGGATTGCTGTTTTTCATGAATTTTTTATTGTTGTTATTGAGAAACTAAAATCTTGTGAGTTGGTATATTAGTGACCTGAACTTTTTCTGTCCTCATCAGTTGATTGAAGTAATACTGCATAGTATTCATTTGGAGTAGATATCTCTGTTTGGTACGTACTAAGTTTTGACACTTGTTGTATTGGGTACATATAGCTTTAGACATTAAAATAGATATATGTGTGTGTGTGTGTGTGTGTATATATATATATATATATTCCCATGTCCCCCAACTTTGGTTTACATTTTCATAGAATTCATATCACTGAAATAATTAGTGATATGTCTAATTATTCCTATATAAACTTGATTATAAATCCACCCTGGGTTTTCTCTGTTACAGAAAGTTACTGAATATTCTCAATTAATCAAATTGAAATTAAGTAAATATATCAGTTCTTTTAGAAGTAAGATGATTCTTTACTATTCAAATATGGCATAAATGTGTGAATTTCTGAACCTCATGTGTAAACAAAGAAGCTACACTTTTTTAAAAATTAAAATTCAAAATTAGTTTAGTTTGACTCACATTGATTAAATACCCACCCTTTGGCAGATACTGTCTTAAGAGATTTACATAGACATGGTCTCTTCCCTAGAAAAAAATGTTTATAAAATGATAGAAAAAAGAAAACATATAGATGCCTAGTTAAATATTGGTTTGATATCTTCATGTTAAAAAGTGCAGTGAGAAATCACACAGAGGAAATACTACTGTTTTCTGATTAGGATTGAAGAATGGCTTTCATGTTCCAGAAAGGAAGTCCTTCCATAGAAGAATCTGAAAGACAGAAGTCTGGAAAATGGAAAAAGTCACTGAGCTAGTGCATTTCAGACATATGGGAACTTATGAAACCATGAAACATCAGTGTGGCCAGAGAGCAAAAGGGAGAGTGATAAGACACAGATGGAGATTAGGTCATGGGGAATACCAACCAAATCAACCAAATGAAAGAATGTGAATTTTTATCCTGTAGTCTCATATAATTCCTCAGATTAAAGGAATGGATTTATCATCAAGTTATATCATTCTGGTGGCTGTGGGTTCTGAAAAGACAAAAAAAATATATGACAGTGAGCAAGGGGCTGGAGTAACTAAGGAGAATACTTAGGAGACCACCACCATAATCCAGATAAGAGATGATGTGAGAACAAATTTAAATGATTAACAATGAGAAAGGGAAAAAATGTTCAGAATTAAAGAACTAGGGGTTAGAACAGAGTGGGGAGAGAGCACAGTGGATTGTGGTGGAAGACTGTGGTACATTGGTGGTATGTATGCTTCAGAGACTAACCCGAATAGGGGGCTCCTATACTTGAAAACAATAGTAGTTCAAAAAAGTATTTAAAACTTGATAACAATAGTAGTTCAAAAAAAAGTATTTAAAAAGAAAGAAAGGTCAGAATATTTATAAATTAAAGTCTGGAAGATCTTTTGTTTGTTTGTTTGTTTGTTTGCTTGCTTGCTTGCTTGCTTGCTTGCTTGCTTTTAATCAAGCCTTGTAAGTGAGGACAAGATTCCAGTTTGATTCTCAGTGTATAAGTCAACTATTGCTGCTACTCTGTTGCATGTTAAAACCAACAGTAAACATTTATTTCTGGATCATGTGTCTTCAAGGAGGCTGGAATTTACTGATCTCAGAAGTGTTGCACTCCAGTCTCCTTTAAGGACTGAGGTTTAGAGAAGGAAATTCCCACTCTGCCTCCCACCTCAGACCCAGCTGGTCACCACAGAACTGAGTTTCAGATCTGCTACTTTTGTTTCATCAATCTCTTGCTTTGAGTCAAACATCATTGCTACCAGTTTCGCCTGATGGAATAATGTAAACTGTCATTGAAATTCTCAAAATTTGTCCAAGCCCAGCATGAATAGCACAAATCTGGAATAAGTTGGCATAGAAATACTCACTTTTCTTCCAGCTTCTCCAAATGAAACCAACCAAATTTGAAAAAACTTCTATACATAGAAAGTATATATTTTGTTCAGTTTTTCAGACTGACAAAGTCTGTATTTGTTTATAGTTACTATATATTATACATTTTATTTTTATTGTAGTGCTATATTTCTTCTTCCCCTAAATATAAAGGCACAGGAAAAATTATTTTACTTTGAGCTTCAGTAAGTATGTGGTTTATTTTGGTCTTTTTCATCCCCCATCTCTTTATATATGGTTTTTATATGACAGAAGTTTCAACAAAATTCTTTATTATCCTGTTGCTCTCATTCAGATTTTGACAGTTTATCTTTGGAAATAAAATATATGGTACCTTAGTGTGCCTAGATTTAAAAATTCATAGTTTTTAATTATTTTTTGAACAAGTGGAAAATAATAAACAGAAAAGGATACTTTTGTATATCTCAAAATTTATCAACCATGGGTGGACTCAAACTTCAATATTTATGGAAAGTATGTAACTTGAACATTTGGAAAATAGTGGTTTGGAACTGACAATTCTAATAGTGTTTCTAAATGCCAGAGTGAACATCTGTGACCAAAAAAAAAAAAAATTATTGAATGATTACATGATGGTTGATAAATACAGAGTGAGTGTTTCACATCAAAACTTTGTTGTAGATTGAGCTATCTGTACCCAGCTTTGCATAAGTTCTGTCCCGGGAGCAATAACCATAGCGGTCACAGAAGACATAAAGAAATCTAAAACTTACACTAAAGTGTTATCATCAATCAGAATAGTACTACATGAATTTGTATGGATGTCATAGGTAAAAACAAATCCTATTCCTGAAAAAATCCTTATGTACTTTAACCTACAATATGAGATGTCCTATGAGGAGCCTATGAGGTGTCCTCTTTCTTTATATTTAACTTTAGGATGATTTAGTTAACTTTTTGTAGTGAAAATATTTCATTACAAATATTTCCTACTGATAGGGGAAGGATAGAGAAACTGGAAAGGAGGCACCACAAGATCAGAAACCTGACTCACACAATGCCAAGAGCTGGAGGTAGGGGTAGAAGGGATTAACAGCCATTAAGCCAGAGATAGATAGAAACTAAGATCCTTTAGCGCCAACGCCTAGACCACAAAGCACAAGACCCAAGCACAAGACTCAGAATGCTGTAGGGAGTATCAGAAACACAGACCAGACAGTGAAGATATGGAGAGTGGGGACCATCGTAGAAATCTGGCACCTTTCAAGTTCTACATAACTTTATTCAAAGTCAACAGCAAACTATTCCATGAAGGAGTGAGCTCCTCCCAAAGTGAAGACTATGCCAGTGCAGTCTCTGCAGTGACATGGGGCAGATGTTCTTCTGCCCACCTGTGCCTATGCAGGTGCTTCTCTTCATCAACTCTCTGTCCTTCTGCAGGCCAGCAGCCTTCCTGCCTGCCCAGGACCTGTACCATGTGGGGCTTCTCTTCACTGACCACCCTAAGCAGAGGGAGCTCCCCCACCTCCCAGGCTGCCCACCTGTGACCATTCAGCCTCTCTTTTAGCAAACCTGCCCCTTTGGGGACAGCCTTCTCTGTCCTGTTGTCTATGCAAATGCCCTTTATTCTCTTCCTTTTATAATAAACCTTCCCTTGTGGATATAACTAACATCTCTGCCTCATGGAGAAACTCGCCTGGGAAACTGGCCATGTGCCACTAAAAGGGGAGCTCTGGTGAAACCTTTCCCAGAGTGAACCCAAGGACCCCACTCTCCTAACCCAATGACTCCAAAAAACAACATCACTACTAGCTGGCAGCCCCTTGTGAAGCATAGACTTGGGAAGAGAGAAAGCTTGTCAGTTCCTTTCTGATTATTTTTAAAAAGTTCACAATGAGTTCTAGAATTTAAGAACACTCTTCTCAGGGAAAGTATTTTATGTGTAAATTCATCTTGGAGAAAAAAAAAAACAACTGAGATTACAATGACCCACAGCAGTTATAAGCTACCTGCGTATAAGACCTTTAGTTAAGTTTCAGTGGAAAATCTGGTCTGCCACTGTTGGCTGAATGGCTGTTTAACCATTCCAGCAATGATTTTAATTCTTTTTTTTTTTTTAAAGATTTATTTATTTATGCATACAAGCACTGGGGCACAGGCCAGAGGTGTGGGGAGGTGAGAGGATTCACCACAGAGAGCAGGGAGCAGAACAGGCAGATCAACAGAAGTACACTGCTGAGGG